>AZIM01000105.1:640686-659719 GCA_000516915.1 Ophiophagus hannah
AGATCCGGCAGCTTCAATCTCCTCCCCCCCGACACACACACACAACCGCGAGGGACCGAAGCAAGGAGGGCATCGGGAGGGAAAGCACCCGCCGTCCTGCTTTTACTTGAGGTCCGATGCTCGGGGCAGGCACGGGAAAAAGCCAAGCTTGCAAGACCGCCTTAGCCCGCCCGGCTCCCGCCTCAGCTTCCCTCTTACCCGCGACGGGTGAAGACGAAGGGGGTAGCCGAGCAGAGTCCCCGAGCTCGAGNNNCCTGGCCCACCCGAGCCAAAGAGCCAGAGGCCTCGAGACTTGGAGCCGCTGGTGCCCATGGCTCAGAGCAGCAGCAGCAGCAGCAGCAGCAGAAGCCTCATGACCACGAAAAGGAGGGACGAGAAGCCCGACGATCCCCGGAGGCCAGCAACGGATCCTTCCTCGCGCCGGAAATTCGCCCCTCCCACGGCGTAACTTCCGGCACCGCCCATTCCAAAAGTCCACTCTGAGGTGCGGGAGGCACTTTACGAAGGGCTCGAGCGCATCTACTCCAATCGCAACTTCCGGTTGCGTCTGGAACGGATAATGCTCATCGCAAACTGGCTGCGAGCGGGAGGGAAAATGCGGTAGAAAGTGGGCTGGATCGGAGGAGTCGTGCTGAGGCATTTGAAAATGACAAATGTCCCGTTATCCGCTCAAGCGCATTGCCTCTTTTGAAAGGCCCGCTAGGACGATTTGATACGAGTGATCAGAATGCCGTATTTGTTTCTTAGCTGATACCGTATACAGTTGCTATGGGCAGTCTTGGCAGAACACTGTATTTTCTAATGCTGTCCCATGCTATAAACACAGGCAATTTACAATTCAAAGTCATCCACTGTATCAGGGTGCTTTTAATTTGTGTTAGCTTGAATGTTATTTAATTTCATGGCCATTTGAGTCAAGCTATAGTAGGAGATATGATTTATCAGCAGTCCATAATATAAGTGCCCAAATAATTTCCATTTAAAGCTTCCTCTCTTCTAAGGAGCTCCGGAGATGATAGGCATCCCTTATTTTGTGGTCATTATATCCTAGTGAAGTGAGTTGAGGTGAGAGTTTGATCCATAATTGAATCTGTGTGTTAGTCTTAAACTAAAGGTGGGTTGCCCCAGTCTATTGTTACACATCTAAGCTGTGCTGCCCAGAAGGTAATTTTAGTAATACAGGTAGTTAATAATTTGTTACTTGGTAATATGCTACATGTGATTTCACCAATATCTACACAGGAAACACTGCATATTTATAATTGGCTTAAATTCAAGTTTATTTAGTAGCCACACCGCCATTTGCACAAACCTTTAAGATGGGTACATGAAATAATTTTGTACACTAGAACAATTAAAAAGTCAAATTTTATGCAATAAATTACGGACTTTAGGCCATGTTTATTCGATATAGGCAGAATTATTGTACCTAAGGTGATGGTGGATATATAAATAAGTCTTAAGTGGCTGTACTCTTTCTTAATGGGGAAGTGACGCAAATGATGAATATTGATCACCTTAAGATTGAGGATTTGAGGATTCTTTCTCATTCTTTCTATATCCATGATGTCATGGGGGTTCCAGCTGAGCTGATTAATTTCACAACATGAGCATCTCAGATCCTTTTCCATGGTAAATATGGCAGAAAGGGTTTCCATTGGAAAGAATTACTGTTAGCTATGTAGAAGTAGCCTACTATATGTTTTGTACGTGTATTTGCTATATCAAGTATTAATCTATTTAAAAACATGTGAAAGTTGCAGGGTTTGGATAAAAGACCAAGATTTAGATCCACCATATAACAGAAACATGATACATGGTACATCAATGCAGCAATGTAGGACAACATAGCATAGTAGTTCTGCTGCAAAAATTTGCCTTAGTTGGAAAAAGATAAGATGTAGTATTCATTTTATTTATTGTCTCTCAATAGTCCACAATAGGTTCCAGCAATAATACTTCAGCCAGAATCTAAACTCAGCTTTTTAAATGGCTTTTTCCAAAAGAAACTAACCTTGATTAATACTGCGCAATAAGTCATTGATAAAATTATTCTGGTTTGTGTACCTAATAAAATCTTTGGCTGAACATATTATTTCAATCCAACTAATTTTTAGGTACATCAATCAATTTTGGGTTTCAAGGATGGCAGAGGATCAGGATTAAAAGACACAGTTTGAATATGGTTTTAGGAACTAGCAGATATGACACTACATGCAGATGCCATTTCTGGACATGGTCTTCAAGCAAGAAAGTAATATTACACCAAATATTTCTCATCCCTGAATCATTTATTGATTGGTATATAAGCAGTATCATTCATAACCTAATCAATCCCCCCAAATGATTTATCCATTCAATTCAAACAATGAACAATCCTAGTTAATCCATTCAATGTTCAAGATAGTTAACAATTTTAAACAGGATTCCCCAGAAGTGGCAGAGGCCTAGCTTTTTTTTTAAAGTATTTTTCAATGCTCTGACAAATATACTTAAATCCCAAAGAGATGTACTGTAGCAGTACAAATGCTTCCCATACCACAGATGTTTTGAGCAGCAACCCAGGACATTTCCTGCTAGGTTCTGCCCAAAACTAAGATGTTCCACAACCATACATACATCAAGATCTCAGTCATGCATGTGCCCATATAAAAGTAAGTACTCAAAGTTATGATTATAGCAGAAGAGAAGCCGGAGTTCTGAGATTTCTCAAGCAGCTAGTACCAATCTTTCCATAAAGAACAAAATAAAGGAGAGATATTGGCAGAATATTTTATACATATATATCAATGTTTCTGTCAACTGCTTTTCTATAGTCCTGAGAGAAGGCAAACTTTGGTCTCCATTTCTCGACATGATCAAGTCTTATAAATGACTTCAGATGAGAGGCAGTGGATTTCACTTAATCAGACTGACCATGAAGTTCCTACTAACGATGAGCTTAGACAGGGTTGAGTGAATTAGACTAGTCCCTTAAAAGGAATCTTAATTACCTTATACAAAAATAACATATTTTAAAGAAAAGTGCCATGGATGCCTCTCTTCCTGGAATACTTCTAGATTCGAAGCTACTCTAGTAGCTTTTAAGTTAACCACAAATCCTGCCCAATTCCAATCCCAGAGAAACATAACTGAGCAAGTCTTTTACTGTAAAAGTGGCACTAGCTTTTTGGCACTTTTTTCAGTAACAGTGCTATAGTATTGCCCTAAAATCCCCATCTTCAGACACATTCTGCAGACACATTCTGCAAACACCTTTTTGTTTTCTCCCCTGATCCCAATGTGCCATGCATGCAACATTTACTATCCACTCACTCCAAGGGAGCACACACATGCACTGATCAAAGGCTCACAAAGAGATCCATACATTCCTGCTGTCCCTTCCCCACCACCTCCAGAGATACATTCATCCCAGTCAAAGGATCACTTCATTTGCAGTCCACTTGGCTTCACTGCTTTTGGCATCTGCTCTTACTGGAGTGCTGGGTGTGGGATATAGCATTTCATCAACCTGGGGTGCGAGCAGCTAGAGCCTCTTGCATTTTTTGGCGACAATGGGCATATTTCTGCAGAATCTGCCGAGTATGCTCCTCTTCTTCACGCTGCAGGATGCGCAGAAAATTCTGCAATTCAGGCATGCTAAAGGCATCCCACTGCAAAAAGCAAGGAAATTGAAGTAATTATCACAATGTGTTTGTATCATAGTAATAAGCTTACGACCACTAATCGAGATCTTTTTCATCACCTTTTACATTATTTATCTAGAATCTAAAAAAAGGGACTAATCCAAACAAAAGATTCTGGCACAGGAAAAGCAGGGGATCATCATTTTATATCCCTTATGCATAACACAAAATATACCCCTTGTTAGTGGCTCATGCTGGAAAAAAACCCACATAAAAATAGTACAAGGGCATGATACAAATCAAAGCAGAAGGCAAATTGGTAATTTCCTGTTCTATAGTTTACAAAACAGCTTTGAGTATGGCTTTAAATAATGTCCAGTTTGGCGTTCTTTCCTAGTGTAGAAAGAAGAAATATTTAGTAAATTTAAATACTTATGAATATCTCAGAAGGTGGCAGCACTTGAACAACTTTGTCTGGATTTGGAAACTAAATAAGATTGGGTCTTGGATGAGATTACTTTAGGGAAGATGAGGGTCATAAAAAAGGGAGAGAAGCTTGGAATAGACTTCCTAGAAGAAAGCAATAGCAAATCACTTCCGTGCTATTACCAAGAAAACTATATGTCTACACCCTGAATTCACAGGAAATCAGCCTGACTCGAAGGAAACAACAATACCCATCAGGTAATAAATGTCATATGATTCTACTATTGACCCTGGCTGAAGTCCATAGGCTGTGTCAATGAGTCATCAAACAAAATGCGTATCTTTATAGGCTTTAAAATTACTTTATTGGGCATTCAGAATTTAGCCTTCTTAAAAAGATCTATTAAATGAATATTAACAGTCAGAAACAGCAACAAAACAGTTTCTAATATAGTAAATTGTTATCCAGCCAGTTTAGTTCCTCATTATAAAGTGCAACAGTAATGTGGGTTTTTGTGGAACATTCCGAAACAGACCTTTTTCTAGTTCCTAAAATTAGGGATATGCAAACACTTTCGAATCTGAAATGTCTAACCAAGCTCAAAATAGCTGTTCTGATCTTACTGGAAGCGTCTCAACTGTTTCAAGCTATTAAGATTTTTGGAAACAGCAGAGCAGCTTTTTCAAATTTAGAACATAGCATTTCAAATTCAAATCATTACCAAAATGTAACTGGATTCCAACTTCAAATCTTTGATTTCAAGATTTCCAAAAACAAGCAGCATTATGTAAATGTTAAATTCAAGCAAATGTAAAGGTTTTCTTGAAAATTTTCATTATAATACTTGTAAACATTAATATATCAGGTCTGTGGCACAATATTCCTTTCATTTTAATAAAATAAGCCGTAACAGTACTATAATATTCATATATATATGATTCCTAGCAATAGTCACCAAAAGGTTATTACAACTATTAAATAGTCCAGTTTGTTTGTTTTGTAGTCGCTATTATTTTTTGTATGCTATAATTTTTTTAAAAGGGCAGCTTTCTTGCAGAAAACATTGCACTGTAACATTTCGTACATTGCAGATGTATGCATTATTGTTAAAAACGATGCAACTGGAACTAGGAGATCAAGGCCAGTGCAATTGTTGAGGTCAAGGCAAAAGCTGCTAGATAGCAAATAGCTATGGAGCTTGTAGTTAGTCATGCAGGTTCAACAGCAAGCTTTAGAGTACATCAATATCTATACTCACATTGACTTCACCAGTCTCATTTTCCTTCAGAACAAAACTGAGTGTTTTTTCATTAGGACCAGCAAGTAGTCGGAGACGCAGAGGTTGGTCCTCATCAGAAAGCTTACGGATATATACTGACACACAAAAGAATAAGAAAATGAATGACTGAGTCTTCCAAGTAGCACAGATTTAACTAAAATAGACAAACCAATCTATTGTCTTCTTGGAAGAAGCTTTTAATACATCAGTTACAAACTTTCTCACAAGGGAATTCTGCAGCAAGAAAAAATGAAAGATTTGACTTCTTTTCCTCCGAGCTGACTTTCAGCCCTGATATATAATTAACAATAACAAGAACACTCTTAAACAAAACACTAAGTTTCATTACAATTCTTTGTTCATCTTATCTTGAAGATAACCTTGCCCTGGTGGTTTATGGGTTATTTTCTTTCAACCTGATATTTTTCAATTCATTCAATATGAACTTACTAGTTCATATAGGTAGTTCTCAACTTAGAACAGTCATTTAGAGACTGGTCAAAGTAACAACAGCACTGAAAGTGACTTTTTCACATTTACAACCCTTACACCATCCCTATGGTCACCTGATTAACATTCAGACGCTTGGCAACTGACTCATAATTATGACAGTTACAGTGTCCTGGGGTCATGAGATCATCTTTTGTGACTTTCCAAAACAAGCAAAGTCAATGGGGAGATCTGATTCACTTAACAACCATGTTACTAAACAACTGCAGTGATTCACTTAACAGCTGTGACAAGAAAGGTCATAAAATGGGGCAAAACTCACTTAACAATTATCTTGCTTAGCAACAAAATTGTCTCAATTGTAGTCGTAAGTCAAGGACTACCTGTATTTTGACCATCACATCGATATTTATCATACTATCACTCTTAATAGCTTAAATAAAACAAAACAGTGTCCTTCATAGAAGTATTCCTTTGCAATCCAGTTCAAGTGATTCACAATTACAGCAGAATTAAAGCAAAACCATAACGAGAAGAGAGGAGAGGAAAGGAAAGGAAAAAAACACCATCCTGCCCTCAGAACATCCCAACTCTCTGTCTACTGGCCTATTCATGAAGAATAAGCTTAACAGCCTTGGGGAAGTCCCATAAGGAGGCTGCTATTTCTACCATCATGTGGGAAAGCATTCCAGAAGGATTTGTTTTGGTTCCGTGGGCCCTTGACTTCTTAGGCATCCTCCAACTGCATGTGTGTACTGACCAGGCAAATTCCCTGGTCAATATGGTCCTTAAGATATATCCAATTTACAATAAGTTATATGTTGGTTTCAAGAAATTCAAAAGGAAAGATCAAATACCTTGGTCATCTTTTTCTGTTCTCTCAAAGAGGGCAAATTTGCGGGGATTGTCAACAACCATGAATTTCTTGAGCAGGGCTTCAATGACTTCACTGGCCCGTGTACGAGAAATTATATGCAGATGCTTGATTGTATCCTTTGGTAAGTAGAATGAAGTTCGGCGCTTTACAGCCTGGCTACGTATAGAACTCTTCCTAGTGTCCTGGATTGAGGGTGCTTTCTTATTGGCAGGTACTGACACAGGCCGGATCAGCTTTAGTTGTACCTTAATGAAGCCAGTATAGGACCCATCTTTATTCTGCAGGAATAGAAGAACAGTTGAGTTGGGCAAAGAAGCCAGCAAAAAATTATCTCAAAGAGAGTCATAGGTGCAACATTTGGAAAGAAAGGATTTGAACTGAATTTTTGTTTTGTTTGCTAAAACATCTAGGAATTATGGAATGATTTCAATATTAATATTTTAAATGACCGAGTTAGTGATTAAGGGAAGACACAGGGCTCTGTTGCTGAGATGTAGAACTATAATTGGGGCCTTGAGTTACAGCTGTTTTGAAACTTACCAAACTCATAAAGAGGTTACTGTTTATCTGGCTATTATATTCTTTTATCTTTTGTTCAATGTCAGCTTGGGACAGAATGGGTTTCTCCCAGTCAATCTGTTCATCCTGCAGAAGAATCAATAAATTTAGATTAGTCTAGTTAATCTTTCAGTCTCATAAAAAAATAAAATGCAAAGGAGAAAAAGAAAGATTTCTTGGTAAGATTCTCATATCCTGCTTTATTTTAGTAATGTAAGAGAATATTTTACTTGAAATTCACCATGGAACTCCAGAAACTTTCTTGCCTGTACAGTATTAGTGGGGAATATCCTTTTTCCCCACAGATAAAGTATACACATCAACTTTTCTTCCTGTTTCTTATATAGCAGAGTCCTTTCCTCCAAGCAGAAGTTCCAATATTGTTTTACAGTTGTTTTAGTTATTACCTATACCCAAGGAAGCCTCCTTTGCAGAGAAGAAAGCAAGTATATCTTCCCTCACACTGAGTTTGTATATTTGGAAGTAAGCCACTGCTTCCAACTACTACAGCAATCTGCATAAAGTCAAAACTCCTGTTATTACCTTTTAAAGGAGGGGGTATGTCTGCCAAAGCAAAGCTGAAATAGATAAGAGCTTTTCAATATATGCATATATATGTACTTTGTAGTGAGCATGCTATAATGTCCTTTTTTGGTACCTTCCTATAAAAAGGTTATAAAGCTGCTTTTAATGCTTAGTCTCATATAACCTTATTTCAGGCTTCCTACAGATAGCTTCCCTTGTCTCATTTAACCAGGACAATCATTATAGATGACATCTAAATCTCTAATAAGCTGTTGTTAACACTGAAACTGTTCTTTGAAACTCTCTGGATTCAAAATGTAGTTTAGATACTTGCTAATAAAGCCATTTAAAATGGAAACAGCATATGAACCAAGGCTGTTAAAAATGCTTCTGGCAAAGTCTAGACATGTAAACAATAGTTTCGTAGTACCGGTATGCATTCCCCTTTGGACAATATAGCTGTTAACTACAACAGTATAAATAAGTGAGGGATAGAATAATGAAATAGGATATTGAGAATCAAACCCCAACCCCAGCTCTCCCAAATTTCAGGTGAAGTCATTATTCTATGTTTTACTCCCCCAATTCTTTTATTCACTCAGGGCATGAGTGACCTCACTGTACTGAGCTGTAGTTCTTGAAGCAATCTCACATTTCCCAGCATCAGCTGTAAAAAGCAGAGGACAAAATCTTTTGGGTATCATCACTGGGCGTAACAAGAGAAACTGAAATAATCACACCACACCTTTCTTTGATGTTACACCAAACCCAATTACATGAGAGTTAGTCTTGTGATTAATATGCAGCAGGCTGCCAGCCAGAGTTCTATTACCACAAGAAAGCCAGAAGAATAGTTAAAATTACTCCTGAAAATTATAGCATCTTGCTACCACCTGAAATTCCCTGCAGCTACAAAACTGGCATTTAGTAATGATAACCATGAACTAAAGAGCTTATTTTTGCAAAATTTGTTGGGACTATACTAATATAAAACAAATTTGTTTTAATTATTACTATTATTTTGTCTTATTTCTCTAATACTGTGCTATAAAAGGGATGGCAAAAAGCATGCTATAGGAACATTGCCTATAAACATTAAGTCTTGTTTTGTGTTATTGCTGTACATAGCAAGATATTGGGAAAACAATGTCTCTGAACATATTTGTGTATTATTGTTACAAAAACATGCTATTTTGTTTTGTTTTTAAAGCAAGACAATTAATCTCTAAGATTTTTTTTTCACAATGTTGTAACAATGGGGCAGGGAGTCATCAAAGGAGAGCAAAGTTCCAGGTATGGAAACATACAATATTCATAAATGCTAATTTGTGAAATAATTATAGGAGTTCTATTCTGAGAAGGGGAAAGGGAGTTTCCTTCTTTGCCCAAGTACATATAACCCTTGTTTAACTAGTCATTCAGCAACCGCTCAAACTTACAAATGCTGAATGAGTGGTAGTTACGATGGTCCTCGTACTCATATGTCGCAGTGACCCTGTTCTCACATAGTTACTGGGCACCTGACTTGCAATTATGATGCTGCAATATCCCATGGTCATCATTTGTGACCTTTCTGGCATTCTGCAAGCAAAGTCAATGACAGTCCTGGCAGGAGGCTGAAAATGGTGACCATATGAAGTATTTGCTTAATGATGCATGGAGATTCACTTAATGACAATAACCAGGAGTGTCAAATTTTCTGTGGCTATGCAGCAGTCATGTGACACTGTGCATTATGATAATGTCACTTAATGATAGAAATTTCCCAGTCCCAGCTTTAAGTGAGGACTACTTGTAGGCAGAAATAAGATATATTTCTGGGCAGAGGAACAATCTGTAGAAGGAATCATCTGATCCATTCCAAGTCAGCCCATCCTGCAAGGACATTTAGACAAAACACTTAAGGCTTGCGTTGCAGGAAAATGACAAGAGCACAGACCAGAAAGTAAGATTTCTTTTAAAGCAATCCCTACTTATGGAAGAGCTGCACTCAAGATGATGAAGGGCTTCCTTTTTTTAGACAAGCCTTGGTCCCTAAATTAGTGTGTGTGTGTGTGTGTGTGTGNTGTGTGTGTGTGTGTGTGTGTGAATTGAGTATGTATTTAATTGTTGGGGATTCAATTATATTGATTGAGATAATGGGATGTCTATATATACAGTAGCTACCGACTACAATCTTGAGATAGGAGGATGGATAAATAAATCTGTGCGTTGCAAAGTGCAACTGTCTTGAGAAGCTCTTGGTCACTCACCACTGGATAACTCTACCTTGTTTTGCTAATAATTGAACAAGAGATAATTCTATTGTTATAAAAGGAACATTACTCAGAAAAACAAGATTCAGTAGACCAGCTTTTAAAAGCCTTTGTATATGAAGAATTTAAGAATACAAGAATTTCTACTCTATAAATTTAACACTTCAGGTTAACAAGAACACTTCAGGTTCCATGTTCACCTTTCATGCTAGAGAACTGTACAAATAAAACAACTTTTGCCTACAAGTGTAACAAAATCCTAGTGTTTCTCTTTCCCAGCTTTTCGGTTATTTGCTGCTGATTGCATCAGCCTCCTTTCCTGCTGGCATTCTCTAGTGGAGGATGGGAGATTGTGGGGAATTCCAGATGAGATCATTAAAAACCAATTGGAAATCTCTACGGATTACTGAAAATCATTTCCTATATCACCACAATAGTCACACATGAGTCAATGATTTATGTGATTGGCTCCCATTTCCCCAGATAGAATTCTTCAGAGGCAAGACATGCATAGTTTTATGCTTAAATTGTATGGTATACATATGAAAGAGACAACAGAAAACTTTAATGATTTCTGTACAATTAAATCAGCTTGATAATGCAATATTTGCGTGTGGTAATCCTAAATTAAAATCCTTGCAGGAGGCTTTAGGCAAATCAGTTTACTACACAGCTGTTGAGATACAAAATTACGCAAAGTTCCTTGGAGGAAAGGTGGGGCACAACATTTTGCAAATAATGAAAAAACAAGCTGAATTGTAGACAGAAGAGCTGAAGAATAATTGTTAGCAATACATATCTCATGGATTTACTAGCAAAATACTGACAATCTTAAAATTATATGCCATTTTTCCGACTGAAACAAGAGTTTTACAATGTATGAGAGCAGCATAAAAGAATGTAATCCAGACTACTGAGAGGTCCATCTCTAGGATTTCTAGTATCTTTAAGGTTATCACCAATCTGTTTATTGCTAATTCCCTTATATTTGTAAAGTAAGGATAGGAGGTGCCAAAACTATGGACTAATAAGTTTCATTTGAGAGGTTCTTTTTCTTAGCCTGATCATTTCTAAGGAAATAAAAAAGAAACTCAGCCATATTAAATGGAATGGAGAACCATATTAAAAAACCATTAAGATTCGTTATGCCTAAAAATAATTTTTGATGCCATAAATTTCAGGATAGTATTCTGCCATGCAAAGAGTGAAAACAGAAGCACCACTTTTACAGAGTAACTATCTTCCTCTGGACTCTCTTAGGTGGCATCTAAGAACAACCATTTTATAAAGAACCTCTTCCAAATCATGTGTACATGTGAGAAGGATGGAGAAGAATAGTTATTTCACCTAGTGAAGCCTAATTATCAATCAGGTAGGAAAATAAATCTGATTTAGTGGAACTATGGGAAGCTTAAATCTCTACCTTCTACTGCATTTTCTCCCTAATCAAACCTTCTTTGATTTTAGAAAGCAAGATGTAATGTCTTTAAGTGGGGAATGTACTAAAGTGGAGCAACCACTTGCAGTGTTCTTGGGTACCAGATTTTGCAAGCTTCTGCCATCCTCACCTTTCCTGAAGGGGAAAAGTGCAGGAAAAGCCAACTAGAACATCAGTTCTTCTAAGTGAGAGGGTATGGGACATGAAATGTGCTTCAGACTTCACACAGATGGTAGGCTGGAATGTCTCCATTCATATATAAAAGGTTCACTATATATTTAATCAACTCTGTTTTGGCTCATGTCCTTAATTTGGAGTTCTTATGCTACTAATGCCTAGTTAAAGTGTACAAAGGATACAGTAAGATTCCTATTTCTTTTGTTTAAGGAAAATAATAAAGCAATACCTTTCTAGAGTGACTCATTGTTTTCCATAGTCCCTCTAAAAAAGTGTGTGTGTGTGTGTGTGTGTGTGTGTGTGTTTTACAGGGAAGCTTATTGTCTTAATTTTCCACCTCAATCCATTACTCATATAGCATTAATCATTTGTAAGAAATATATAACCTTCATCTTGCATTTCTTAACTTAGCAAAATAATATATATTTTAATAATACTTTCAGTTAACCTATTTTTTACATTCAGTAAAAATCAGAATCTAGAAAAATTCTATTTTAGTTCTTATATGACTAAAATAAATGTAAAAGGATATAAAATAAATGTTCAAATGGAACTATCTTAAGACTTTTACAATGTTGCAGTGTTGTCAGTTTCTTAAAAATTATATTTGCCCTAACCATTTTCTAGCCACATGTTGTCTTGCAATTTGTTTTATTAGCTCTTTTTAAAATCTATTAATTAAACCAGTCTTGGAAATAGGGAACAATTAGCTTTTTAATAAATTTAATAAATTTACTACCTTGCAGAGATTTTCATGAAGTATCAGAAATCCACTAAAGCCTAAACCAGCTGACTTACAGGAAGCTGTGTGTATAAAGGCAAAGAGGATTTCTCAGGCACAGTAATCTGATCTAGTGAGCAAAATGTGGTTGCATCCTGTGGAAAAGAGCAAGAGGAAATCCATAAGGGTGGGACAATGAAGTAAATTATGACCTGGATAGGATAGAGAATCCCACCCATCCACAAGAACAGCGTGTCAGGGACATGGATATCCTGTTTACATGATACAGAACTGCCTCTAGGACCCAAGATGGATAACTCATTTTTTATGAAAATACTCACTGACCATGTTAATATGGCATGAGTTCACCTACTTACAGTACTTAAGTAAATTTTGTATAGCATATACAACCCTTATTTCTTGTTCAAATACAGTAATCAATGGAAAATCATGCTTCTAGATTACACTAGATTAACATTCAAATCTTCAAATATAACTCTGAAATTTTTATTGGTCAGCTAGATCAACTTCTATTAATCACCATCCAAGAATCTGAATGTTTTGTGATACTGGTAGAAACAAAATGCTACTATTTTAAAGACAAAACATTTACATTTTTACAGGTATTATTTTAAAATTATTATTTAGCGTGTTACATCTAAACTACTTTTGAATCTCAATGTAAGTGATATTCATATCATTGGTTGAGAACTACCAACTGTAGTACTATTTCTAGTTCAGGAGGATTTGCCAGGTGTATTGTTCCAATTTTAGTATATGTGCTGCCAAAGCAAATACAACTATTATTCTTGAAATATATTTATCACTATTCAACTAGGGGAGATGTGTGTATGTGTATTCCACAAACATTATTCAGAATCAGAACATTCTTCATCCTTTTCTATGAATATACTCTCAGCCTCCATCACATCAACACTCTACTTCAAACACTGTCTCTTGTTCTATAAAGTTCTCTTTCTTTTTGAGGATAGAAACAATTCCACTAAACTACAATATTATTTGCCTTCTCTCTCCTTCTGACCTATTCATTCTTCCTTCATATATTTATTTTATACAGGTAGGACCAGAATTGCCATCACCAAGTGATGAAATTGTAAAGCATGTCAAGTGGCTGCATTACTTAGCACTGACAGTCCCCAGCATTTCTGGTCACTCATATCTGTATTAAATCTATATTGATTCAACACCATATATTCTTGACCCTTTCCTGTGTGTGTGTGCTAAGCACCCCATTTATACCTCAGTTCATTTACTCTCATGTTTTTTCAGACATATACAATTTTCACTTCCATGTAATAAAATGGGAAGCATATTGTTAAAGGCAGCAAAATGTGAAATTCAATAAATAAAATCAAACAACAAAATGTATGTTCCTGTGTTACTGTCAATTACTGAAAAGAAAAAAAACTTTCAAAGGCCCAGGAAGACTGGTTTCATTTGCTTCCAAAATACCAAAAGGCTGGGAACCTACCTGATTTCAAGAGGCAGAGTTTTTGAATTTAAGGGCACTGCAAGTAAGAAGGCCGGCTTGAACACATAAATGCTTGTTCTCAGCTTTATGTAACAAATTGTACAAATAATCTGAAAGTAACAAGTGTCGGAGTCCTATAAGGCTACGGATGTAATCACCATGACCTTGAACTGGGATCAAAAACCTATTAGCACTCAGTATATCTCCTAAAAATAGGTGCCATTTAATGAAACCTGCTTAATTAGTTCCTGTAGGAGGCAGGTAACCAAATGTTGTATCATCTTAGCTTCAAGATAATTTTTCATGACAGCTCTATGTAGAACGAATTGCAGTAGTCTAGCTACAGGATGACAAAGTCTGAATTGTTTTCAGTGCTTCTCAGTCCAGCAAGTGGTGAATCAAATATAGCTGACTGTAGATTCTCTTAAATGTTGTCTTCACCTGCCCTAGTTGGAGCTATAACTATTACTTTACATGTTGTATCATTCTATCAAGAGCAATATATAGAACATCTATGGTTTTAGAAGCACTATCACCGACTTCATGTAGAGATTGCTACTTTCCTTGTCAAAATTGTAACAAGTTCAGACTTTCTTGATAAACAAAAATATAGCATCCTTCTCACAAAGATGAAGTGCTGTTCTGCTTCCTTAAAGTTCCTTTCAGATTTTGAAAAACCCATACAGACTCAAACATTCCAAATAAAGAGTTGAATGCTGATAGAATAATGAAGATCTTTACACTGGGATGATTTCTAGATGCTTTGGATTACAACTCTCACAATTTGTTGCTAAGGGTCATGTTTACTAGGGCTGATTAGAATTGAAACTACTCATATATTTATGTAGCTAATAAATTCTATAATGTGAACAAAGTACATATTCTTGCTCATCACATACCCAAATTGTGTATCAGCCAAATCCCTTCCTACCACTTACTACTGTATATGCAACTATGACTTTCAGTCAAATACAGTTTCCAATAGCACCTTATAATAAAAAAAACCTACCCATCTCCAATATAATTGCTTTTCTTTCCAACTGGGAACTTGTTTACACTCTGCATTAAATATCTGAGTCATTTCTGATAATTTTCAGAATTAAGCAAAATGGTTCCTTTTTCATAATCCAGAGTGAATTTCTTCTCCCCATTCACTTGTTACCAGAAATCAACATTGGAACTATTTGTAAAATATCCATTGGACTATATTTAGGCATACATGTCAAATGAAATAATACAGTAGACTAAGGCCTACATTTATAGTATTAGGAAAGTATTTGTAAAATATCCATTGGACTATATTTAGGCATACATGTCAAATGAAATAATACAGTAGATCAAGGCCTACATTTATAGTATTAGGAAACTGCCTTCTCATATGAGACAGAAGTGACAATCAGAATATAACAGTAAGCAGACATTCACAAAGCAAGTTAGGGTCAACTTCAGCCAATTTTGCAGCAACTTCCATATTACAAATGAAAGAAACATATTTTGAAATCTTCCTAAAATATACTGAAGGCAGACTTGGCATAAATCACCAATAGTTAGCAAAGGGAGCAATTGGGACTAAGAACAATTTTGACTATTTGTATTATTGCTTATGGGTTTTAATGTGTATATAAGATTTTCTTCTTGATTGTAAGTTACCCAGAGTTTCATTTCAAATAAATAAATTTCACTGGATTTGGGATACTTGGAAACATATCCATTATTTGCTTACAATTATTTGTCTGTTGCTTCTTCTTGAACCTCTAGGCAGCCTACAATAAATACTACAAAAAATAATAAAACATCCATACAATATTCAGAAAAATAGTAGACAATAAAACAATTACAACAAAAGTATTAATAAAACTGCAAGCAAAACTTGCTGCCAATGGACAAGCCCTATCCCTCCTCCAAAGAGAACTGTCTTTACAATTTTATGGAAAAATATCCATGGTGGGATATCTAGCCTTGGGGGCAAGTTATTCCAGAGAGAGACTTCTACAGACAATGCCATTCTCTGTATCCCAACTCCATCCATCTCTTTCAGGATGGGTACACAGAATTCATTATTTGATTCCCAACAACCACAGCATAAAAAACAGGGATAGGGGCATGCATAAAAATCCCATTCATTCTTGTCCTTTGTTAGCCTACAGTTTTCAGACTCATTAAGGAAACTCTTTGTCAGCCTACAGTTTTTAGGGTTATTACACAGACTTCTGATTTATTACCTCTATCCAGTACAGGTCAGACAAGATAGACATGTTCTTTCTGGAAAGGAACAAGTCATACTAGTGGAAATTTACAAATGGCACATTAGATCATGTGAGACCGCCACACTGATTACAGATGCTTTACTGGTGGATTCAGAGTTGGTAATTCTACTTCTCAAGCCTGATTTGCTACTAGATCTGCTATAAGTATTATATACTGCATTGCTAACTTCCTCTTTGTTAATTCAGGCAGGCTGTATTACAACTCTGCTCTATCATATTTCTTTAATTATGATTGTCTCTTTTACCTTTCAATTAAATATGTCTTTCAAAGGTGCCCATTACCCACTATTTATGGTCTTGTAACAGATAATTTTGCTGTCCATTATTGATTGCTAATGCAATGAGTTCTACCGAAAGCTAAGCCAGAATTAAATGGCTTTTTGCCTCCAGAAATAAGCATTATCTTCCCTTATATGGAAGGCTCCCGTTACTATAATGGAAACAGCTCAGACTTGGTTCACATATTTTAAACCACAAGCCTGATTGAGCTAATGTATCACACGCTAAGACATGAAGATGACCTTATCATGGGTTACTGCAAGTTAAAGAGAAGCCATCTTCTTATAACACTCCTTCAATTCAGATAATTGTAAGGTAACTGCTTTTGCTGGCTGTTTTGGTAAACTAGATACTATATTTTGTTTTGTGGCACAACAGTATAGCAAAGGAAAATTATTTGAAACCTATTATTCTACAATATTTTCCTATCCAAGTCCAAAAGAACCATTCTCTATATTGTGTTGTCTCCCTTAGTCTTAGTTAATGTTCCTAAAGAAAGTGCAGGAAGAATATGTATTGCTTTATATTATATGAACATACAGTATCCTATAAAGACATTCCCTAAAACTTCTAAACTCAATAAACCACATTATATTCTCAAAGTATTTCCTACAAGCTTAAGCACAAAACAATACAGAACTATGCAAACAGCAACTATAGACTACAAATGGCAGTGTCAATAGCTTCCATACCATTTTAATATCTGAATACAGAGATCAATCTCTGAAAGCCTACAGACCCTGTGAACTGCTTTCCAATAAGTTAGAAATACTCTAAAGCAGGGGTGTCAAACTCGATTTCATTGAGGGCTGTGTATCAGGGTTGTGTTTGACAGGGGGGGGGGAGCTCGATGTCACTCGTGTCAGGGGTGCATGTGATGGCTTAAGCTCTCTGCCAGTGAAAATGGGCTGAGCTCAGTTTTCGGCTGCGACTGCCTCTTGCAACCCTCTGCTAGCGAAAATGGAGCTCAGGGAAGACGCATATGACCCTCCCAAGCTCCATTTTAACTGGCAGAGGCACCACAGGCTGGTCCTTTGNTTGCTGGCAGAGGCCCGGCAGGCCGGTCCTTCACTGCTTCCAGGGTGGCCCGGCAGGCCAGATCTAAGCACCCCACAGGCCAGATCCGGCCCCCGGGCCTTGAGTTTGACACCCCTGCTCTAAAGGAATAATTTTTTGAATGTTCATTTGGTGGCATCACATTATCCAAAGTATCTTCATTCCAGTCCTCCATCAACAAACAACCCATTAACAGAAAATATTTTACAAATGATCATTATACCACTACATTATAGCACCATGCTATAATTATATTTAGCCCTTACATAAGTACTGTGTTAATTTATTATTGAATGAAGCATAATTCCTTATCTTCATGACTTTTGGTTTCCTTTTTCCTACTTCTATTGACATCATACCAACCATCAGAATAATTGTATTAGCACATAGAAAAGCCAAGACATGCAGACCAAACAAAGATACAAAATAAGATTTCCCAAGTTTACTGCTGGGCATGTAACTTACAGGATAGGAAACAAATATATGTTTCCATTCAAAGAATAGAAAAAGATACGTTTATCCAACTAACAGATACTAGGCAGCCGCAAATAAACACAAACAGGCACTCCGTGGCTGTTACACATGCATATTATATTATGGTTAAACAAGTAACTGATCTGGTGCAAGCAGACATTCAAGTCATAGAATAAAACACCCTTAAAGAACCATGGTTGGATTCAGCTACTGCTTTTAGAGAGCAACTGTTGTCTAGTATGCTGTACAGCACAAAAGTCATTTTGTGGGTTAACTGGATTAGGTGAATGGGGGGGGATTGGGGCGGGGAATCAGGGTCGGCAAAGTCCTTTCAACTGAATATGCCATATTACCGGCAAAGAATATAAACAAGCCAGTAAGAAATGTAATACTCTAGGAATTATCCACTTTACAAGCTAAAACAAGATCCAGGTGTTGCTCGATTCTCTTCAAGGCAAACTACAGACTGCAACACCCGGGTAGCTAGCGCAACAAACACTGTAAGCCACCAGCTTTCCCGGGTGGGAGGAAAGCGGCGTTTGGGAATCGAGAGGGCCGTGTGAGCCTTTCACCTTTTCCTTGTGGGGTTTGCGGATAAACGAGGTGCGGGCCGTGAAGTACTGCTCCAGCTCGGAGTCCGAGTCCTCCTGGCTGCAGTAGCCGCTGCTCGTCGTGCTGCTCCAAGTCATCTCGAAGGACTGGGTGGCCACCGCGTCACTTTCCCTCATGCCCTATAATATACTTCGCCGGAGGAGGAGGAGGAGGAGGGAGAGCGGCAGCGGGGCACGGCCGGACAGGATGCTTCTTCTCGCACCGCCGCTGCTCCTCAGAGGCTCCTCTTCGACCCCACTCGCCGCCTCTCTTTGTCCCCTGCCGGAGCAACGACCAACTCACAGAATTACGCCACGCCACGAACAAACAACTCCCGGGAACTCGAGCCACGGGAAAATTAATTCTCCTCGCACCGCCGCCGCCTCCTTCTCCTCTCGGCACTGGGGGACTCCCTTCAAATCCACACCGCCAAAGAGGCTTGAGCTTGACCCTGAAGCTTCCCCTTCGACCCCGGCTGGTCCGAACGCTCTCCCTGTGCCACAGGCGGTACAAACCCCAGCTTTTGGGGTAGAGGAGCCGG
>AZIM01000105.1:713806-726463 GCA_000516915.1 Ophiophagus hannah
ACAGCCTGCACCACCAAGGCTCTTCAACTTTTATCATTATGTGGCAACCATATTTCATGCAATGATACAAAGGTTATCGTAAGCAATACTCACAAATGAGCAAATGTTTAGATTTTAGATTGATATGAATCAACTTTCATTTAACACGGGAATTCTAAAATACTAGTTTTGGTCTTGCTAGTGAATAGAAGGACTTCCGGGACTGCTCCAAATGCTGGCATCTGATTCACAACAGCTGTTTAAACACTGAATATTATATCAAGCAACATTCTTCAATTAGGTCCTTCTAATAAACGTTTTAACAGAATAACAGAGTTGGAAGGTATCTTTGAGGTCTTCTAGTCCAATCCCCTGCTCAAGCAGGAAACCCCATATCATTTCAGAGAAATGGTTGTCCATTCTCATCTTATTTAGATCACTGCTTTTCTTTCTACTCTGACACTTGCAAGCTTGCTGAAGCTGCAGTCCTATATTTGCTTACTCAGAAGTAAACTTTACTGAACTCATAGCAATGCATTTTTAGATAGACCCATTTGGATGCCAACATTTCTATTAGGTTTTGCATAATACAGAAATTAAGGGTACTTGACACAATTTCCATCGTAGTAATTTTTCTGGGTCCTCAAATATTTATATTGTGTAGAGAAAAATTGGATTTACACTTAGTTCTGCTCTTTCTTCTGTTAGTTGTAGCTGAATCACTGGTAGAAGAACATGCTGAATAAAATACATGCAACGGCTGTACTTGGCTTTGTCAGAGAGCCAATTTGCTTTATGCTGGTCTGTTCAACAGTGTTTCCTGGTCATAGTCCATCTGTTTCAAGTTCACAAAGTGCTGAAGAATACAAATATCTCTTCACATTGTAGGCACCCTACTTCAATTACATTTTGATTATGAAGGAAAGTTTAACAGAGAAATGCTGATAATATATCTCCTTTAATTTGTCAACAAAATAGATGGTGACCTTGGAATTCATTGGTAGTACTTGAAGTCTTGTCCATTCAAAAGCTTGCACTTATGATCTGCTCTGCATACCATCAAAAACAAGGTGGAGGGAGTGACATAGAGAATTTTGGGTTACAAAGACAGATTACGTAAAAAACCACCCACGATAAAGTTTAGGATAGCCCAACGGTCTTAAAAGTGACACAGATTGTCTCTTTAATTTGCCAGGACATAGACTGCTTTCAGTTCTGATTTCGATTTATCAGGAATACATATGAAAATCAATGTCATTAAAAAAGAGTATCATATATCTCTCCACTATCACCATCACCAGAAGTGAAATGCTCAACTTTGTAAGGTCAATTTATGACAGTAAATATTAGAAGAGTTTAGTGGTTGCTCAGAGCTGATTTAATAGGAACAGACTAAAGCTGAAAAAGTGGATGAGAGATACAGCTCCAAGGTATTTGCTTAGGCAACATACAGGTCCTAGGATTAAACTAACTGTCCTCCTGATGTCATCACTGCTTTTCTTTTTTCATTATATTCTTGGTTTAAAATATATTAATGGACAATTTAGCTATGGTCAAAGGGAATGAAAGTATGTTTGTCTGTACTGGTAATTCCGGGTACCTACAACAAATTTAAATTTTGGGATTGAAAGATGGCATAATCCAAAATCGCAATCCAAAATATGAAACATATCAAAATCTCACTGAGATGAATAGGAATTCAGTGCTTAAGTGTATTTTTACATGGAATATAGTTAAACTTGATTTACATGTTCCATCAAATACATAAAAGCATTGCTTAAGTTTTCCTGATTTCCTGATTACACCGTTATACTTACACCATTACAATTATACTATTATTTTACACTTGTTAAGGAGTCATCCATTTCTCATCAACTGGACTTCTTTTGTGACTTTGCCTAGATTTATTTATTATCATATGGTATACAATACATGGATAACAGTAGTAAAAATACAGAATATGAAAGGATCACACAATACTATGGTATATGTCTGATGGAAATAGGTAATCAATTTTATATAGATATAAGGAATTCAAGAAGATACACACACACACACACACGAATTACAGGCCACATTTCGAAATACTTTGGCTCATGAGAATAAGTTTCTCGATATTAATATCTAGACCATTTATCCAATTAAGTGCAGTATTTGTTAGCTGGAGAGAATCCTTCTATTTGCCCAGATATCTTATGTGGATATAAGGCAGACCTCATGCCCTAATGACTAAAGGCTGGAACTGCATTTCTTTCAGTGCCAGGTTAAAGCAATTTGTATATCCCTGGATATTGGTTTTACTGCTTGAACGTTCCAATTGTATTATGTTGTTTGGGAATTTAGTGCTGCTTTACTCTTGTGCTGATATCTGAAATGTTTAGGTATAATCAGAATCTATGTCTGGATGAAAAAAAATTGTTTAGGCCCTTGTAAACCAGCAAAAACTGAACTTTTTTTTGCATAATAGGAAAGCATATTAAAATGAGATTGGCTTAAAATTCTAAAATCAATCATGGCCAGTTCATAGGAGTGCTACTAATGAATCTAACCTTGGGAAGCCATGGACATGTGAACTATAATATATGACAGCATATTTCCAGGCAATATTTAATACAATGATATTTTTTGTTATGGAAAATAATCCTTGAATTACTTTTCCAGTTAAGGTAGGGTTATTTGGCACAAAGGCTTTAAGGGAATTGTCATTTCAATGGCAATAGTGGTTATTCTAATTTGGTTTTTTACGATTTTGTTTTCCTCAGATGTGTTAAAACTACAATTCCCAGGACCCCCAAATTAAATTGGATTTAATTGGCAGCATTGACGCAAATTGTATGACACTCTGCAAACAATGATGGAAAAACATTATGGACAGAGAGAAGTTCTCTGAAGATGGGCTCCAGCATAAGTGTGAAAGCTTGGAAGACTAAACCTCTGGTCCCAGTGACCAACTCAGATTGGATCCTGCAACATTAACCTGGGACACCTATATTTGCCTTCATTTGTCTACCAACAATACACATGAATTCTACAGTTTGACAGTAATGCTACAAATCTGTAGCTTTTATATGTTGAATGTTTCATTGTAGGCCTTGGAAATGTTTAGCAAATGTTTATAGGGAATGTAGTCATATTTGTCTAATTATTTACATCTGACAGCTTGGGATGGAGTTTCCTGTCAATTAAATGCAGCATAAACAAGCGCAGCAGAAAATCAACTGAAGTGATTAAGTAGTCAATATAGTGGTCAGGTTTTCTGAAACTTGCAGAAATAATATAACTTCTTTTGTTTCCATGAATCTGAATCTTTAGTCTAACAAAGAATTCAGTCTAGCAATGACTGCCATTCTGTGCTAGAATCTTGGCAAGACATAAAATCTAAGGCATAAAGGCATAATGAGATATACAGTATCAATATGTTATGGGTGTATTGTGTGTCTCACTGTATAATCCTTAGGATTGTTCAATATCAGACATTATTAAAGTATCCCTGAAAAGCATAATAATAGAGTTGGAAGGGATCTTGGAGGTCTACTAGTCTAACTCCCTGCTCAAGCTGGAGACAATGTACCATTTAAGACAAATTTATTTTATTTATTTTATTTTATTTATTCGACTTTTCGGCCGCCCCATCTCCTGAAGGACTCGGGGCGGCTTACACACTAAAAAGTACAAAAAATATAAATATTAAAAAANGCCACCCCATCTCCCAAAGGACTCGGGGTGGCTTACACACTAAAAAGTACAAAAAATATAAATATTAAAAAAACCATTAAACCAAGTTAGCCGAATAAATAGAAAACCCCTATTAAAACTACCCCAACACCCATACCAATCAGTCCAGGTCGGCTTGCTTAAAAAGCCAAGTTTTGAGTTCGCGGCGGAAGGAGCGGAGGTCAGGGGCCACCTGTAGCTCCAGGGGAAGTTGATTCCATAGGGTGGGAGCTCTCACAGAGAAGGCCCTACCTCTGGGCGCCGCCAACTGGCATTGACCGGTGGACGGCACCCCCAGGAGGGCCTGGTTGTCTAATCTCTTCTTAAAAACCTTTAGTGATGGAGTACCCACAACTTTTGAAGGCAAACCATTTCATTGGTTAATTGTACTGTCAGAAAATTTCTGCTTCCTTCTAGGTTGGTTTTCTCCTTGATTAGCTTCCACCCATTGCTTCTTGTTCTGCCTTTAGGTACTTTGGAGAATAGGTTGACCCCCTCTTCTTTGTGGCAGCCCCTTAATATTGGAACACTGCCATTATATCATATCTAGCCTTTCTTTTCATTGTCAGACATATCCAACCATTCTTCATATGTCCTCCAGTCCCCTAATCATCTTTGTTGCCCTTCTGTGCACTCTTTCTAGAACCTCAACATCCTTTTTTATACTGCGGCAACCAAAACTGGATGCAATATTCCAAGTATAGTCTTACCAAGGCCTTGCAAAGTGGTACTAACACTTCATGTGATCTTGATTTTATTCATGTTAATGAAAGTGAAAGTGTTGTCGTAGCACAAATACAAATTGATTAAACTTCTGTTGTGGATATATGCTGCTAGCTTTGCTATCACTGCANGATATCATTGATATTATATTTTTCTTCCAATGTTGGGCAAAATTCATCCTCACAGCCATAAACATGGTTTTTGTTAATGTATTCTGGGATTATACCTAGTTATTTCAAACGTCCAATACTTTTGAGAGTTTTACATGTCACCAAAGATGATAAAAATTTTCTTCTATTTCATGACATTTCCAACACGTTAATATATAATTTGTCTATTTTGGAAATTGTGGAATTGTGTACCATCTGTAAAACATTTCATACCATAAATACCTATGGATCTAGAAGGGCTAGACCAGTTCCTTCCAATATTGATATCCCATTATTTAGGAATTTTATCCACTCTGTTATCTATGATAATTAACATGCTTTGTGATACAGTTTAAAATTTGGGAGAGGAAGCATCTCTGCTTTTTAAATCTTGTTAAAAAAACTGAATTTAACTCCAGATCTTTATCCACTCTAAATGACTTTACTGACAATTTCTTGCCATTCTTGTATAGTTTTCTCTGAGATTGAGATATTGATGACACTTGCAACAAGTAATTTATCTTGGGTAATACATTCATTTTGATAATTGGAATTGGAACTTCACATTTCTTTACCTTTCAAGTTTTCTTTTGATTTCTTACCATAATTTAGCATAGTTGTTTCGATATATTTCTTGATTATTACCTGTCAGATGCAAACCATTATGTTTCACTGAGTGTGTTATCTGACAGGCAGATTCTTCCCACAAAAGATTTACTTCTCCTTGTGTTAAGTACCTTGCAATTATTTTTGTTGTTTAACATTGATTTTATATCTGGAGAATTCTCCAAAGCTGTGAATTGTTTTCATCAACTGTTTCATTGCTCTTTGTGGTTCTGTGATAGTTAATACCATATTGTCTGCATAACATCCAAGCTTATATTCCTCTCTACAGATTTTAAGACCTGGTATTTGTTTATCACCTTTTCTGCCAATACTTCTAAAACGGTGAAGAATAATTGGAGAGAAAGTGGATATCTTTGCCTGTTGCCTTTGCTTATCTGAAAGTCTGTAGAGAGTGTTCCATTAGCCATAATCTTTGCTATTTGTCACTGGAATATATTTTAACTCAGGCTTTGAATTCTTCTCTAGGCTTCATTTTATTCAAAAATGGCCACTGCAAGTTGTCAAAGGCATTTTCCACATCCAGAAAAATTAGTGCAGCTTTCTCACCATTTTTTGTTGATAGATTCTAGAATACTGATTACAAGAAAGCTATTATCCTTAATGTTCCTCTTCAGATTTTATAATCTATATTTAGCAGAAGATTGGTGTATATGACTGTGGTTTCTCTGTGTCATTCCCTTCTACATGTATGCCTGTCTCCATGTTGATGGTACAGGTAGTCCTCAACTTACAACAGTTCGTTTAGTGACCATTTAAAGTTATAATGGCACTGAAAAAAGTGATGATGTATGACCAACTCAGGACCGCCGTTGCAGCATCCCCATGGTCACGTGATCAAAATTCAGATGCTGAGTAAATGACTCATATTTATGATGGTTGCAGTGTCCAAGGGTCATGTGATCACCTTTTGCAACCTTCTGAAAAGCAANNNNAATGGGGAAGCCAGATTCACTTAACACTTAAGTTAGTGCTATTAACTTAATAACTTCAGTGATTCCCTTAATCAATGTGGCAAGAAAGATCATGAAATGGTGCAAAATTCATTTAGCAAATGTCTCACTTAGCAACAACTCAATTGTGGCCATAAGTTGAGGACTAGCCATTGTTCAAATTTCATTCAATCTGTTTGTCAATGGTTCCTCCTGAAATTCTTTGTAACATTGACTATTAGCCCATCGGAACTTGTTGCTTTTCATTTTTTTTAGTTTGTTTTATTGCCTTTTTAATTTCTTGAACAGTTTTAAGGGTGCTTAGCTTTTGTCTATGTTCGTCATGAAATTTTTTGATGACTTAACTTTTTGATATATTGATTCATAGCAGCTTTACTGATGTTAGCCTCATAATTCTTTTTAAAAACTGCCAGTTCTTCTATTCTTTATGTTGATCCGTTTCTTTTAAACGATTTTGTCTATGTTTCTTTTACTTTTTCTTATATCTTTTCTGATTTATTTGAATCTTCAAAGTTATTCTGCTTGACAAATTTTATTTCCTTCTGTAATTCTTCTCTTGGGCCAATTTGATGCTTTTGTTCCAGTTCTCTTATTTTAGCATCTAATTAATTAGGAGGCCCATTCCATGTTTTTAGCAACCTATATTGATAAATAAATGTTACTGTGTATTCGTGAATAAATATAAATAAATCTACAGACATGCTTAGATAAATGTATAAATATTAATTTAATTCATGACATTGGCAAAGATTTGATTAACTGTATAAACATAGACTTCTGAGGGGGGATGTTGGTCCAGTGTCAAAATGTGCATAATAAGGTCATGGTACTAAAAGTATGATTTATGTCTTTGCATCATGCATATGGATGAGCGTAATAAGAGCAAAGTTTGCATTGCAATATCACCTCATATGTCCTCATTTTGACACAATCTGTTTGCTGTGAAGGCCTATATAGGTGATGACATGATGTTACTACATGATTCCTGGTTATGAGAGATTGCCTCAATAATAAAAATGTTTAAACAGCAAACAAGTCTTTGAAGCAATTGGTATATACTGTAGTATATACTATAAAAGATAAATAAGAAAGCTTATGCAAACTTGCATCCATTTTCATTTCAACATATTTGTAAATAAAAATTAAATAGAGCCCTAATATCCTTGAGGCTGAGCTTGAGCAAAAAGTAGTATATTTGAAGATATTCTTTCATGCTTTGCCTTTTAATATCTTAAGATGTTAATGTTCCTGAGAGTAATCACATTTTTTCCTGCAACATGGTAGAGAAAATGTTTGTAGTTGCCCCCTGCCCTCATTAAGTGGCACTCTTTATGAAAAATGTCTGTGTTTTGAAGCAGATCCCCACCTTGGCAAATACCCATAGTAATTGTTCTGTCTAGCTAATTTCCAATAATGCACAACGATGTCTACATCTTCTCTGATTGTGAGGAATTGGTAATCAGGTCAAGCACCATTGGCTATGAGAATAGTGAACTGTAGAAAATGGTTTCATTGCTGAGTAACAATGCTGTAGGCAGCTCAAGGTAAATAACATGTTCATTACTTGGGATTTCATTCTTCATATGTAGAGAAAAATTGATACATGCTCACAGAGCAAGCCTTGGAGCTTTTAACCATTAATGAATGCACTCTGATCAGTATTCAATCTATTATCATAAAAGGCCTCCCAAAATGAAATTCAGCATGGAAATAGAAAGGGCTAATTTATAATGTTGAAGGTCCATTGCTACTACAACTCACTTAAATAGCTAGAAGGTTTCAGAGAAATAGTTCTTTCTGTCTAGAGCAGCCATTTCACAGCTGGCTTTATTATTACTACGTATAGTTATGAACAACAAAATAGTTAGATCCTGAAATCCTAAGTCACACAATTAACATTTGCTGTCTAAATTGCTACTGAAGAGTATAGATTTGTGTACTTTTTAAAAGTTTGTGGTGGAAAAAGAGAAGATTATATAGAAATATTTCCATCATTTGCATATGCAATACAGTACATGAATAGGGCAGAAAAAGAAATGGTTTGATCTCAATGTTTTTTTAAAGAAAGTAATTAGAAAATTTAGTACAGATTCTTTTGAAAATTATGTAATATAATCTGTCATTGGGAACTCAACTCTTTTCTTTGTTTCCAGATGGCAAGAATGGTTCTGATGGAAAGATAACATGTTATTCCATAAAGATCCTGCAGAACTTTTTTATGGAATAGCATGTTATCTTTCAGTTGTTCCACTAAATTACTTCCAATGCATTTTAAAGGCAACCAAGTTGGAACTATTGAGCACTGGAACATGAGTAAAATAAGAATATTGAGAGGGTGTAGCACGTACACCTGAAACTGCTATCTCAAGAAATTTTCCTATTCACAAAATGATTATGATGGTTTGCATAGCCAGTCATGAAACATCCATTTGCCAGAAGAAAACCTGGTTCCTTATATCGTTTTTTAGTGTTCCAATTGAAACTTTCTGAAGCCTAGAGGCATTGCTTCAAATAAAGATGATTTTAGACTATGTTGTTTTGCAGCACAGTGGCTTCCCATTTTCTTAATTAAAAAAAAACAATTTTTAAAAAGATTTTTTGAATTGAAGAATCTTTTAGAAAGGGGGCAGGAGCTTGGTAGGCATGAAGAGCCATGTGTAGGAGCCCATTGCTGTTTATTTATCTATTTAAAATTAAATTTATATGGCTGTCCAAGTTGCATGCAGTGACTCCAGGTGGCTTACAGCATTAAAATTCCACAATATAAAACCTCACTATCACCATCTCCAACCACCCCCTCCAGTAGTGGCAATAGATACAATAACGTTTATTTATTAAAGAAAGTTAAATGAAGTTTCCTGGCCCTGATTTACATTATTCTAGATACCTGGCTAGTACAGCCTGCAATCTCCAAGGTAGCCATAGGAGAAGATACTTCTTCTGAAAATCAATGGCTCAATATCTGAGCAGGTTGACACAGGGAAATACCTGCAATATTGTTTTTTTTAAAAAAAAAAACTTCCTCACTCCAAAAATAGAAAAGGAGTGTAGAGGGCAGTCCTCTTCCATGTAAAGGTACAATTGGAAATGGAAGCACTCCAATTGTCAGAATAAATCTGTCTTGCTGAATCCACAGAGTAGAAGATCTTAAGATTTTCTCTATCTAAATCCTGCTTTACAATATCACTCTACATAGAATCTACATAGAATTGTATTCCTTTCTTGTAAGAATGCTTTTGGATTCAAAGTTCTTGCACATCTTTCTTTAATGTCCTTTTGGGATCCTCTTTACTTTTCTTGCATCCTCTCTATACATTAAATACTAAATTTGTAATGTTATAGAGATTTCTGTATTCCGAAAGGATTAGAAGAAGGCTAGAAAGAAGGGGAGATAAAATATCAAGAACTGTATCTATTTATATTCTATGTTTTAAACAAGGACGATGTAGTATTTTGTTGACAAACACAATTGTAAATTAGGTTAGGGAGAAGAGACCATTGCCACATTGATATTATGACTCCAAATTCATTTTGTGAGCTATTCATTGTGTTGCTTATCAATAGGTAGATCCATTTTCAAAATATTTGGAGTAGGAACCTCAAAATTTGTAAACACATACACACACATACAAATATCAGGGCTATAGCCAGAGTACCAAAGCCTTGTAAATTCTCCCTACAATCTGAAGAATCAAAGGAAAGAGAAATGAGAGCTCATAATGACATCCTATATGTATCTGTCCAGAAGCAAGGCCTATTGAATTTTACTCCATGTTTAGGGTTTTTAGCCTAGAATACTTTGAAGAAACAATACACAGTATTCCTAAGCAAGTGGATATAGGAGAATTACATACTCTTTGTGACTTTCATAAATCATTTGCAATTCCCACAAAATCATGCTTCGGGTATTTACCAATGTCAATTTGTTCAATTGCATTTGGACTATATATACTTAGAGGATTTGAATAAATTGTAGTTTAGATTCTGGAATATAGGTCCTTATATCATAAAACTCATTTCTCTGTTTTATAAACATCAGTCATCAAATCTATTTTGTTGTAATGTTACAAATGTTTGTTGACCCAAATTAGGAAAACATGATTTGTAGGGTTTTTTTTAAATCTACTGAGAAGCAAGTTTATCTAATGTTAAACTGCATGCAATTTATGTGTAAAAGTAAATTGTCTAAAAAAAATGGCCAATTAAAAACAGGATTTTTTTTGTCAGGAATTGCTTTAAAAATCTTGGCCTATCTACGAGAGAAGTACACTGCCATCTGTTGGAAAATTTCTGCAAATGCATTGAACTGTAAAAAAAAAATCTATTGCAAAGACTGAATCAGAAAGGAATAAGTAAGTGGCTTTCTTGCTGTGTTTGGGAAATTACACTTTTCTTCCAAATAAAATTTTACTATTCATTGAGTAAACCTAAGAAAAATACCATCTCACACATATAGACATAGTTTGCTTTCAGGTAATATATTAAGGTTTAGATTTGAGAGACTTTTAAATTAAAAAAGAAGTATGCAGTGAGGAGACTCACAATGAAAATCACAAGACCAACAGTAGTAGAAGTGAATACAAATAATCAGCAGAAATATGTGACTGCAGTATATTTCCTACTATGTTTCCAATGGGTGTAATTAGACATTATTCATCATTTTTCAATATTGCTTTTAGAAATTTTCAATTTTCAATTTTAATTATGGATGGACTACACTGGGGCCTGCAATAAAAATCATTTGTCTGAATCATTTTGTATTGATTTTCTATCTATTTTTATGGTAAAGAAATTATTTAGTAATCGCAACTTTTCTATGCTCAGGTAATGTTTACTCAAGCATTCTATTCACTCTTAGGTATCACAGTCCATAATGACTGGCACAGCAGTTGAATCTTTATTTTTACAGTTTTCTAATGCTGGCACACAAAAGAAATAAATATTCCCAATAAATAAGCAATTGTCCTTTATTACTATTTAGGATTTCATGAAAAAAATCCCTTTTTACATTTTAAAGGTGCCTTTAGAGAAAAGGAAAAATTATTAACTAAGAAAATTTTTTTTCTTCTGCTGTGAACTTTTCACCCTGGATTTTATTTTACTGGGGCTATTTGATACTAATAATTTGTTTATGTAATTAAGAAAAAACCCAGTGACAACAATCCTTAATTACCCTTAATAGTGTGGATGAATAATTGGAGAAACAGATCCTTATCTTTGAAAATAGAGTTCATACTATATGCCAGCTTGATAGCAAAGATATTCACAAAAATAATTCTGCATTGTTTGTCATATGGACACACCTTTGAAGGTTGAAAAAAAAAGTCTTCTCCATCTAGTTTTTCACTCACTTCCCTGTACTGTTCCATCCATACTCCACTGTCCTTTCATTGATTTTATTCCAAGCCATAATGTTTGTTAAAATGTATAATCACACAGGGCAAACCAAACGTTATTAGATATTATATTGGAAGACATTGTACCTCATATATTTCCTGCTGAATCCTTCCCAATTAATTTCCCCCCTTCATTTAGTCCAACAACACATAGTCAGATTAAGAGAGACAAAACATTATTAGATTATTATATATTTCTCCCCAATTGTTCCCAATTATTATTTTTTCCTTCATCTAGTCCAACAACACATAGTGAGATGAAGATAGAACTATTATCATTTCCCCCCCCCCAAAAGAAATGCATTTAAGATTATTCCCCAGGAAGAGTAGGTAGGTATGATTTAAATTATATCCAGATTATTGACAAGAATTCTGAACAATGTCCAGTTTTCCCATTTTATCTATCTATGGTTGCCAATCCCATCTGAAACCTATCCTGGAATTCCCCTTTCCCGACGTTTTTCCTGTCCTTACAATTTATGAAGCATATGTGTATGCACATATATGAAAACATGTGCATGTATATATCTGCCAGAAGCTTTTCCCTCAGATGTTAACTGAATTAATATATTGATTAAAATTGATTTTCTATTAGATAATATGTATGATTTATAAAATTAATTCATTCCTTGTTCATTATATACCAATCATACTCTATGTCACAATTGAACCATTATCTTGAATAAAAATATACCACACACACAGATAAACACTTCCAACAGCAAAGCAAGCGAGAGAAAAAAGATAAGGTGATGTTAGCAGAAAGGTAACAGAATTAGGAAGAAAAAGAAGTAAAAGGGGGAAACAAAATGATATGGGTTTAGAATGCAGAGAAGAGATCACTGAATAAGAAAGGAAGGAAGAGGACAGAAATCCTGTCAAAATATTGCAGAAAGAGCCCTGTAATATTGACATGAAGTTTTTTGGGGAAAAGAGTTAAAATCCACAAGGTTAGCAGTCTCTCACAAGCAAGCTGGCTATATGCTAATCATAAATAACAGAATAACAGAGATGGAAGGGACCTTGGAGGTTAGTCCAATCCCTTTCTCAAGCTGGAGACATATACCATTCCAGACAAGTGGCTGTCCAGTCTCTTTTTAAAAGCCTCCAGTGATGAAG
>AZIM01000105.1:731810-747283 GCA_000516915.1 Ophiophagus hannah
GAAGGAAGGAAGGAAGGAAGGAATTTCAATAAATTTGTGTTAATGATTGGTGTCTGGCATTAAATGTCCAATGCAATGATGCATTTGCCCTTGAATAATTATAGAAGGATTCCATTCATTCTTCATTGGAAGTACTTCTCTGATATCAAAGGAGGTTATTAGGCAGAGGTAGTTGTATTGTCTGATATTCTTCCTGAATTCATTTGCAATAGGTTCATCATTGCTATATAAACTGAGGAACTCATTAGATAGAGGTTGCAAATTGCCTATCCTGATCTTTTCCTTCATAAAGCAGAAATTGGCAGTTTCTTCAGGGAATAGGAACACAAGACAATGAGGGCAGACTTTGGTCAATGCACCAACGTCAGCACAAATATTACATCATGCAAGTTGTACATTTTGCCTCACTCTTTCTTTGTTGCTGTCTTGTTACTGAAGGTGAACATTGTTTGTCTTTAGGAACTTTCACAGTAATTAATGTTTTAGTGTCACAGTTAGTGTCACAGAATGTTCAGAATGAGCATCACATGGACCACAGTAGTAGCCCAGCCACAGCAGCAGGCTGAAGTGGCCATAATCTCCCCAAATTTCATTCCCTTCTTGGGAGTCATCAGTTGCAAAATTTTGACACTCTCTGTACATTAGCCCATTTGAAATACCTCTATCCAAAACTGTTGCCCTGTGATGCACCATTTTGCCCAGTTAATGGTAATGACAACAAGAATTTTAGCAGTATATAGCAGTATATAGACATGCACTGTCATTGGGGTAAGGGCTGGCCATTCACAAGGACATCAATAATAGGCACATACACTTTATTTTCCAAAAGGTTAAAAGACAGGCAATTTGATCAAGAATTTAATTCCATGGTGATCATGATATCTGAATTACAAAATGCAAAACCAGTTTTCTGAAATAATTATTTTATACTTCTGCACTAGTCTTTATTGATGAGTCTTACAACCAAGAGAAGGGTGGCCACAAAATGAGTAGAAGCTAAGGAGGAACGTCTCTGCCACAAAAGCCGAACTGCATATTTGTCTCCTCAAACCGCCACATCAAAGTAGTCGTTTTATAGAAGACAAACTGGTGATGCATAGAGGAAGATAATCATTTCCTCTCTAGTGATTTATAGCATCTTATAGCTCTACCCAGCCATCACTGCAGCAATAAAAAACCTGTCTTTATTAGAGTCAAACAAGCAAATTAGCTACCCACTCACACCACACTGATACTGCCTCCACCCAGAAACATCTCCCTCTGCCAGACCAAAGCATACGCATAATGCAGACAAACACATACCACAGCATAACAAGCAAAAGAAATTCACTATCCTGAACCAGAACCAGATAAAACAAATAAAATCAGCAAGAGATGCAAAAGCTCAGATATATTTGTCCTTCTTCATTCCTTATCACCTTTACTTAGTATTCCTTCATTCCCTAATACCTCTTCTGGTCCCTCCAGATGCTTCATAATGCTTCCATCTACCCCTCTAGGACAGGGCTTCCCAAAAGTTTTCCTTCATCACTCAGAACCACTTATTATATTGGCGGCGGCAGGTGGGTGTAGGGGTTAAAAATGGAAGATGGTGGCAAGACTTAATAGAAGCCCCACCTGTTTTTAGAATATATATCACAGCGACCATCTTAATTTTTTTACACTTCCTAACAGATGACCTAAACATAAAAGAGATATTGCCATCAAAAAGTCTATTTGAATATACTGAATTCTGTAAGACTTCAAAACAGAGGATTTTCTTTTCTTTTAATGATGGTGAATCAAAGTATTTTACATCCATTATTATAGGAAAAATTTTGGAAGTCTATAAGATAAAACAATATTTTCATTCCCATGTTGAGTGAAACTTGTTTATATTACTCCTTTATTAATTTCATCCTATTTACATATCCTCACGAGTAGTAAAATAAATTTTATTTTAATTCTGAAACTACATTTTGTATTTTGTTGAAATTATAAGAGGCATGGAGTAACCTTTTCTGATTTACTCTTATTATCTTTCTTTATTTTCATTGCTCATCCTGAAGATTTCTTCTTGTTAACTATTCTGTAAGTCTTCATTCTGAATAAATATATCATCCTATTTGTCACCTCTCCTTCAGGAGCTGCATTAGTTGCTGATTTGCTTTTGAGTGCAATTCAAGGTGCTGTTTGTCATCTTTAAAGCCCTTCATAACTCAGGTTATCTGAGGGACCATCTCTTGCTGGTCACATACACCCATTCCATTACAGCAGGGAGGCAAGGAATGTTGTGGGTCCAGTCCCCTAAGGAGATACATCTGGCAGGACCCAGTAGAAGGGCCTTCTCCAAGGTGGCTCCCTCTCTCTGGAACATCATCCCTCCGGAAATTAGACTGGTCCCCACTCTGAAGAAGGCCCTGAAGATGTGGTTCTGCCAGCAGGCCTGGGGAACCCAGCACAGATGGAGCCCATTAAATGACTGGTATGAGAGTGTATTGTTGCCAGGTTGAGGGGTGGGGAATTATTATTTTATTATTTTTATTTTTTATTTTTATTTCATGTATATTGTTTTTTTTTGTAAGCTGCCTTGAGTCACAAGTATGCAGCAATATAAATTTTCCAAATAAATAAATAAATATGTAGTGTAAGACTTTCTATTTTTTCCAAGGTTTTCTATTTTCCCAAAGTATTAGGGAAAATTCCATAAGGAGAATTGGAGTCTATCTATCTATCTGTCCATCAGCATGATAGGAGAATAAGCTCAAATGTGGTAGTGTTGAAAATGCCAACAAATTATTGATCAAATTAAAAAAAATGTTCCACAGCTAGATAGAGATTGTGGACTCTCTCCCCAAAAAAGAGGGAACAGAGAAGAAAGAGATAAAAAAAATCTTTCCCCAATACATGTGTATGGAAGAGGCAGTAGAATAGTGAGCGCACTAACATTTCATAAACCATTGAAACTTCAAATCATTATTTTTCAGCCCTTGTTCACTATCACCCCAAAGTCAATTTTCCTTACAAGTTCACATGAAATAAACAAAATGGCACTGAATTCCAGAACAATACACTTTTGATGAAAGGAGTTTGCTAAGATTTTCTTTCAGTTTCTACTAACCTCATTACAAATAAGGGTATGCAGTTTTAACTGAAAATTAGCTGCAAGGAATTTTTAAATTACAATCATATTATAGGATAAAGAGTGATAATTAAATTCTTTCCCAACTGCAAATACAACATTTTGTAAGCTTAGAAATATTCAAAGGATCCTTGTAAATTAAAATTTCAGAAGCATTTAGATCCCTCCTCCCCATTTTTTCCCATTCCATTCCATAAATGTGCATTCATCTATTTCCTACCGGTAGTTAGAATACCTCCTGAGCCAGAATACATAACATACTTATATCTTTTTATAAACCTAGAAGACAATGTTGCATCTTTTGGTTCAGGCTTTTTGCTTACTTTGCCCAATATTTTTTAAAAAGGATTTGGTCCTTGATTTTTAATTATAACTAAACTTGGCAATACAATCAGTGTAGTATATATTGTGTGTACATCATAAAGAGGAAGTAGAATTGTGTGCTTATTGATGTGCAGTATATATTGAATCTGAGACAGATTCCTACTATCCTTGGAAGGAACACTCTTCAGCATTTTGATCCTTTTCCTTGCCTCATCCCTTGTGCCTATACAGGTTATTTCAAAATAGTGATGTGGCATCATGATATCATTGAACAAATGATACAATTTTAGGATTATTTCATGTCTCCTGATCCAAGAATCTAAGTTACTTCATTGTGTAATGAGGTCAGGATGCTCCTTTCATTATTTATCTCACTTTGCTTCCTGTTGGCTGACTTCAAAAAGCTAAGCAGAGCCTCTGGTGAATACCTGAATAAGAGAACATCAGGAAATCAAATGGGAGTTTTTTTAAAAAGTTCCAGAAGTGGCCATGGCAAACTGCATCCTTATTGGTTCCAAGAAAATTACACGGAAGTGTCCATGAGGTCTAGAATTGAGCTCAATTCAAAGCAGACTTTTCCCAGTAATGAAAGAAAAGAATCTTAAATGAAAGTATTTTAAATAAACTGTTTATTGAAAGAAAGAATTTAAACAGTTCTCGAGAAAAGCAGCCAAAGCTAAAAACATAAAAGATTACCAATTGAATTGCAAGAGACCTAAAGATTCACTCTTCGGAATTTTGCTTGTTCTGCTCAGCTTCAATGCTGCTTTTGATGAACTCCAGCAAACCTTACAAAATCTGGACAATGTAGACCTAGGCAAACACATTTCCATAAATATCATCAAACAATTTTGCACTTTTCATCTATTGACCCATAACAATGTGGATTGGCCCCTGGGACTTTGTCAGCAATAACCATCTTCTTTTTCCTTTTTTGGGTGCTATTCCCAATACTTAGAGAACACATAGAGCAATATGCTTTACAATATTTTTGTCTTATGTGTGAACATGTTTTTTGCAAACAGCTTTTCCCATAATGTCCTGTATGATCCCACAGCTAAAATGTTTTTGTTAATGTTGTTCTTGTTGTTGTTAACATGAAGAGAAATTTAGTGACCAGCTTGGCTTTTCCTTCTATGAAGGTAACTTAGCAAAACAAACAAACCAAATTAATATCCAGTGTCCGTGTACTTTTTTTTTTTTTTTGGCAAGAAGGACATTGTTCCTTTACCTATCGGCCAGGAAACCATAAATCAGACAATTGTATGCTGCCAAAATTCAGCTGAAGCATTTAGCAAAAGGCCATAGCAACCAGACACAATGTGTATACATATATGCGTACATCACAATGTAATAATCAGTGTGTAATCCAAGCTGGGGTGTTAGTTAAATAAAATGTGAAGGCTATATTAATGAACTCTTTTAGTGTCCAACATAGCATTTCATTTTCTTTCATAGGCTGCATAATGTGGAGCCAGGGAATAAATTATAAATGAAATCCCCATCATATGTTTATAAATACACTAACATTAGCATTTTACTTCCTCATAAATCTACCCTAAATATTCTGGCGCAAGATTGAGAGCTCTGTAAAACAATGATATATTCTCAGCTCGCAGGCCTTGCCTAGTGGCCCATTCATTTCTACCGCTGCTCTTCAAACATTACTTCTTTCTCTCATGCCCCCTCATTTAAAATCCATTTTAATTTAAAGATGCTCGGTGCCGTCTTAGTGATACATTTACTCATCCTAGTTATACATCATGGAGCAGGGAAAAGAAAATTGTTTAATCTAGAGATACGGTTCAGTGTGGTCACCATTGAACAGTGGAGTAATTACCAGATCAGCTCTGCTAAAAATGCACTCAGGGTGTTCTGTGACCTATCATCTTCTAATCTGCATAGTGAAGTATAGCTTCATAACTATAAATTGCTGACTTAATTAAAACCAGGACCTTTCTGTCATTTAATTACAGGGAGAAAGGTTATTGCTTAAATGCAATTTTCCAAATGTGATTTCTTAACAGTTATTAACTGCTTCACCATCATTTATTGTTTCAGATTTTTCAATTTGAAAATAGCCCCTGTGACAGAAGTAATGACTTCATGAAAAACTCAATCTAGATGGAGCTGAGTAGACCCATTTGTTTCCCGTAAGTGGAGCAGACAGAAAACTTGAAAATGTCACAGAAGGATCCTCTGATTGCTCTCACTTGCAGGAGTAATTAAAAACCAAAAGGTTGTTTTAGAGGTGAAGGGAAGAGGTTTGTGGCAATTTCAGGGTTTGATCCCCACTGCTGAAGGAAGGTACTTGTATTATCAACCATAGGGAATAAGGGGAGGTAGACAGTTCCACCATTATTAAATTATCAAGTTACAGACTAAGATAGGTTGATCTATATCTATTATAACTACTCAGGTTAAAACATGGGGCTGAAAAGGAAGGAAAATGGAGTTCTCTAGAAATGGCATATATAGTAGTAAATGGAATCCCTTAGAAATGTGCAGATTGAAAGCAAAAAATGAAAGTCCTAGAAATATTCTTTAACATGGAATTTCCTCTATAGTGCAAGAAACTTCTCTAATATAAATGATGGGAGAGAGTACTCTGTTTTGATATTGACATTCTTTGTTATCCTGTTCCAAATATGAATTGGATAATAAAGGAACCTGGTAGTATACTATAATACACTGTCAGAAATTCTGGTTTGAAAGTATAATGTTCATTTGGTAGATTTGTAATGTATGGATTTTTATATTGTGCTTTAAAAAATGGGAGGTAGTGTACATGTTTTTTGATTTTTTTACTTGCAAGAACATCACAAAATGTGAATGAAAAGGAAAACTAAAGATTTACCTCATCCAGAGATTATCAATTTGCTGCCTCAGAGATACTGTCATTGTGTTTTTGTTTTTATGATTGTTTATACTGGATTTAGCATTTTTAGCCACATATTGAGTCCCTCCCATGGGATAGGCAGATCTTGTTATTTGATGTTGTTGTTCGATAGTGTCAAAGATATAAGTTGTTCGAAGTAAAGCTGCCTTTTGCAATTGATTGATGATGATTTTGTCAATGCTGTGATGGTGTTCAAGCAGTGCCCTACTTGTTTGGGATTGCACCCAAGGAACCTCTAACTATTGATACTACTGTATCTTCACTTTATTTTGCCACAGTCATTCTACTTCTATTTGTGGTCTTTGTATTTTGCTATTTTATCCAGTTCTTTCTCTTCTATTCTGAGGTCTCCAAGCTATTATTATTGTTATTGTTATTATTCCAGCAATTCTTAAGTAAAAGGTATAAATAAAACTTCAAAAAGGTAGGTCCTGATTGTCAGACTAAATGAGATTTTAGAGCTCTTGAATCAGATCTGTTTAAAAAAAAACCACCTATTTTTTTTGGGGGGGGTGCAATTTAGGTGAGGGGAAAGGGCTGGGGGGGGAAAGGAAGTGTTTCCATTGAGATGAAAGGAGGCTGATAACAAAAGAAAAACAAAAAACTCCAAACTGAAGTGGGACTATAGGATGAGAAATGACCAAGTCGCTTAATGTCAGTAAAAGAGGATGTTGCAGTCTTATGTAAATCATGAGGTAGTGGTGCAGAAAGTCCATAGAAAATGGGTTGACCCATTATTAGATTCCTAAATGAAGGAGCATGAAATGTTTTCTTTCTGTCCTTATCACATGAGGAGCTTGCCATAATTAGTCTTCCTCTACAACAGAAAGAAAACTACAATCTCTGTGGTCCTTGTCATGATTTTTTTGGACTACTGGATATATGAATACATCCTCAGAAGTAGAATTCCTTAAGATCAATGGGATGTTTCTAGACAATTACAATATGGGGCTTGCAGTCTAAATACAGTACATAATGCAGGATACAATCTGGGTTGGTCTCTGCATTGGTCTCCTGGTGACTAGCCCAGATTGGATACTGCAACATTATCCTAGGATACATATATTTGCCTTCATTCATGATAATACGTTATGATTAATATTTATATAGATTTATATTCTCTCTTTCCTCCAGCTGTTCAGTATGGTCTACATGACAGCCCTTTCAGCTTTTCCCTGCTCAATTTTATTTGTAATTCAGAACTGATTCAGTGTATACAAACTAAGAGCCAAGAAAATATAATGAGGATTCAAGCTGCTTGCCAGATAAAGCAGAGAAATAGGTAACAGCTTCATCTTATATTATTTGTCTCCTGGATGAGATGGGCTATACTAATCAGGAAGTAAGAAGGTACTCTATGGATGCCTACATTTCCTTAGAATTAAGGAATATTTCATTGTATTTAGAGGACTTGTTTTCCATGCTACCATTTGTGTTTGTTTGTTGTTTGTTGTATTCTAACCCAAAGATCTCACCGAATTGGACACCACATTTCGAATGAATGCTAGGCAGTGCAGAACAAACCGTACCAAGTTGAGAATAAAATGATATTTGGTTAAGATAAAATATGTCCTATTAATAGTAGGACATGTATTAAATTTATATACTTAAAAAAGACAATCTCAGATGGACAAAGAAGTCATTAAAAATATTATGATTATTTCAACCCTTTCCAATTTCAGCAGCTTTTGGAAAATATATAGAAAGCATGTCCTTGTAGCTTAAGCTAATAAATTAATTAATAAGGAGGTATTTTTATATTATATTTAGTATCTAGAATTTATACTTTCTGATATAATTATCCTTTCAAATTTAATTAGTTAAATATTGACATGGCTTGTGTTATGATTTTTAATTTGGAAACTAAAGGTGAAAAAATGAAGTGGAGAAACCTCTTCTTTTCTTGCTGTTTCTCTCTCTTATCTCATAAGTAAGAATCAAATGATTCAAACATAAACATTGAGACATACGGAGGGAGCTTTATTTAATTCAATGCAGAGATGACTCATGCTCTCCACAGACCCATTCAATTGGAAAAGACAGCTAAGATTTGGTAATTTGGTCCAGGAATCAATATTTACAAATTGGCAGGCTGTGTTACATTTCTGAGTTGCTCTATGTGTATTCTGTATAAAAATACATGTCTATCACATAGGCACCTTCATGGCTGCTGACTGTGTCATATGAACTCAGGTTAATCGTCTGAAAAATACCACGAACCTTGTTTTGGTTTGATAAACTGTCAATTGTTAAGCAAGGTTATTCTGAAATCTGTAGTTTTGTGCATTTGAGCGAAGAGGCTTTTGAAGAATTTGAGGGTTTAATAATTAAAGCCCTTGCCACCCTCGTCTCTTCCCACAATTCTTATTCTGTTCTGATCAGAAAATTTCATTAGTGTTTCATTCTCTTCTTTCCCGTTGAAGCACTGTCTTGTGCTGAAACAATTAGCAGTACTTTACACATCCTATCACTTGACTGTTTGACAAGCAGTGTGAGTGAACTAAATTGTGAGGAATTAAAATTTCTGACAATTCCCATTACTTCTAAATTGCTGATAAATTAAAGCATATTTACTTCTACAAATATTAAAGGTTGTTTAAAATTTAAACTGACTTTATTTTATCAGGATGTTCTGCCATGTGCTAATTCAAAATGACTACACCGCCTTATTTGAATAAATTACCAAGTCATATTCCAAAGGACAAAGACATTTCCTTCAGGCAGAGAGGATTTTTTTTTTACTGTTTGTATCAGTAATAAAATTTTTAAAAAATCCTAACAGCAGACACATTGATGACTATTTCAGGACGGAAGACAGATAACTTGTTTATTTCTTTAACCTGAATAGAATAATGGCTCCAATTATTAGTATATGTCTGATATTTTCAATATTTATGCTCCATGAACCAGGATCTATTGGCTCTGTCTATGATATTAAGTGGAAGGAAATCATGTAGTCCAACAAGAGTAGCTGAAGCAGTTCAGGAGGTCAGATACTTTGTTGAACGTCTTATCCAAGGGTGGAGTTACAACTCTTTGACTTCTCTTGATGGCATCTTTGTCACCCAAACTGACTGATCAGCCCTAACATCTAATCCTAGCTAACACATTTTAAAATAATAAACTATCACAACCACCAGATACAGGGCTTATATGAGTGCTGGCATAAAGCATAAAACCTTTGATTCTTGGTAAGGATTAAATTTAAATTCAAACACTTGCAGAGGTTTAATCTTTGGTGTGAGTAGCAAGTTACTCATGCAGGATGGTACTACTAAGGTTAGATGACCAGGCACACAGTTATATCTTCCAAGGTTTAGGGAACTTGAAATAAAATCATTCACGCCATTGCTCATGGATTGGTAAAATAGATTCCAAGCTATTTTATATTGATTTTTGTTTTTTTGGCAGAAACTCAGTTTTTCGCATCCAATGTTACCCCCATCCTAAATCACAGGATTTCCTCCCTTGTGTATCCCTGTTTACATCTGGAATTGATTTGGATGAAATGCTGAAATTTTTGTATTGGAGTCAACATATCCCAAAAATAACCATGCAACCACCAAAAGCCAATTAACAAAGGAAAGTTTGCCAGTAGACCATGCTCAAAAAGACAATTTATCAGCCATTCTGATGTTGCATCACCCAGTCATACATGCTGGCTTTTCAGGAAAGGAAGGCTAGAGGCAGCCTGTCTTTGTGAAATACTGCACTACTTTCACAAAATAAACAAGTCTCCTCCTGTTTACATTTAAAAAAAAACAGGAAAATAGATATGGACAAAAGAGAGTATTTGTAGCTTAGGGTTGAACTGTTGGGTCCTTGAGCTTGGTTGTTTTCTTTGCAGATGTTTCATTATCAAACTTTGTAATGTCATTCATGTATGTCTGCAAGAAAACAAGCTCGGAGAACACCTAGGACTCCACAGGAAAATAGGTATTCCACCCTAAAGAATCCTATATAGAGAGGTGGGGCTAGCCTCTCCAGAAGTGGAAGGGGTAAGAGTACAAGGGATAGGGCCTCTACATCCAGAAGCCCTGTCTAACTATAAAACTGGAAATGGAACTTGTTAGGTGATATTCAAAAGCATTTCTCCAGGATACTGGAAGAGGCAGGGCTTACAAAATGATCTTACAAATCACAATTCAGTCCAGACCAATTTATCCCTATTTCTGTTCTGTTGTTTTCTGCTATTTCAAGACTTGTTACTTGTCATTTTGATTTAATTGAGCCTACTGCTTAAAGTAGTGATCCAGGTTATTTAAAAATGCATGTTGTGTCAAATATAATTATTCTTAGGATGGACATCTTTGTGCAGGAGGACATAGACAAGAGACTACTGATCTATAGGTGTTATGTTTAAAAGTACAGCAGTTGATGGAATTCCTTATCTTTTTTCTAAACAACTTTAGAAATGCAATATTGTTTTAACAATATTAGTAATCATAGCTCTTGGAGTAAATGGCAAGGAGAGAAGTCTGACACATTGTATAAACAGTGAAATACAGGGTTGCAAAAATAATAGAACTCTAGACTTAGAAATCTAACTTCCCACTTGGAAGGGATCATCCCACCCAATGCTTTGCTTTTAATAAGAGCTATATTTTTCAGGGACAGAGAAAACGGAAAGATCAAATGTGTCTATCTCTGCTTAGCTACCAGCAAAACACCCCTCCCCTTTCCACACCAAGTTAGTTCCATTATAAAATTCCTTTTAGTATTTGATTTATGTATTTATTTTCTAATGTGGAGCTGAAATCTGCTTTCTGGCATTTACAGCTATTGAATCAAGTCCATCTTTCTGAGCAACATAATCTGCTTCACCTTCTCTGACAACACTTTAGATATTTGAAGAGAGTTATCATATTTCCTATTAATCTTCCCTCCTTCTATTAAACTCCCTTAAATAGCTTTTAAATAGTTCCTTATGGAACATTTCTTAGACTCTTCATCTAAAGTCACCATTCAAAAGACAGAGTTCTGCTTAATATGTAACACTTCAGATGCCCCTGGCCATCACAAAATAGAGCAGAATTATTATTTCTCATGATGTGGACTCTATGCTACTTATAATGCAACTAAAATTGCATTAGCATTTTTATCAGTTACTGCATACTGCCAGCTCATTTTCAATTTGCAGTCTGCTTGGATACTTAAATCTTTTTTATACATATACTGTAGCTGCCAAGCCAGATCCTCCTGTCCCTGCACCGTTCTGTATTTGTCATATAAAGTAAAGGCAGATTATGGCCAACTGAATTGTTCAATAGTTGACATATAATAATTCATGCTATTGATCAAGTTACATATATATGATTTCTTCATAACAAACCTACCTTATGCTATTATATATATTTCAAATTATTGACTATACTAATTCTTCTTTTTTACCACATTAGGTCAGAGTTGCTTCACCTGAGTTCTACAACCCTCTGATGTAGGTAAATGTCACAGTATTTCTTGTATAATTATGTTTGTTGTGAAAAGATTCTTTCACTCATAACCTGGGTTCAAGTTATTCTGGACAGCACAACGTTATGCTATCCTTAAGAGGATAATTTGAAGAGGACACATTTTAGAAAAATATTACAGTAAACCATTCCAGATACTTAATTCAGCCTCCCTCCCTCTTTTCTGAGCAGTTTCTTACCCACACTTAGAAATTAAGATGTCTCCCAATGCATTGGATTATAAAGAAAACATAGCAGTATAGAATTACATATGTAATATGGGAAATTTCAATTTATAATGTGCTAGGAGACTAAATAAAATGCTTTAAGCAGATGTGAATATTGGCAAAACTAGTCTGAGAGTTTTACAAGGTATTTATTTATTATCAGTGAATACCTTTGGCATTACTTCATGTTCCCCAGAGAGATTTTAATTGAGATTGCTTCCATCCAGCTTCTACCAGAGACAAGGCAGGAACACAGCAGTGTCCTTGCCTTGCCTCTGGCACCATGTCAGAACAGCAAGAATCCCCATGTTAATATAAAAGGTGATACCTTTACAGGCCAACAATGGTACAGACATAGCTCAAAGATCAACCATGTTTTCCCTGAACACTTTACCCTTTCTAGCTGGCTTGATAAGCAGAAGAATCATATTATAAGAAGCTGCCACTCTGTAATCAAATTCCAGGTTCAATGCATCAGACATTAATGCCAGAATCAGATTTTAATTTTAAATGATCAAAAGCAAAGACTTCAGCAGCAGGACTTGATCATATAACCAAACAGCTAAAATGAGAAAGTCCAGTTGCAATAACTGGAGTTTGGTCCTTATTGTAGTTTAGCTGAAAGTGTAGAAAATAGAATTATTTTGTAATCTTTATTGTAGTCTTCAGAAAATCTTAATGCAATTATTACCAGCGGTTCAAGTACATTCCTGCACACCTATGCACACAAACATGTTCTTATTGAAACTTGTCCTTTTGAAATACAAAGGAAAATTCTGCCTGTGTCTGTGGGCAGAAATGCTCAGCCTATAAGAATATGAGTTAGCACAGGGATTCTGACTAAAAAAAGGCAAATGTGTTCATTACTATTATTAGCTGAATTAGCCAGATGCAGTTGAAGCTGCCTACAAGGCAGGGGAATCAGACAGGACACCCTGTAACTTACAGCCAACTTAATTTGAAGGAACAAAGTACATATATGTGACAGGAGGAGAGAATGTTTACTTCTTCTCCACTTCTACATGTAACCAAATGGAGAATCTACTCTTACTCCTTAGAAGGAAAGGCTGGATATAAGTCTAACTTATATTTCGAATAATAGGTGTATGTCTCAAATGGTACAGGAAGAAAAGGCTCTTGCCCTCATGGTTTCATGTATATGCATATCATTTGCAGCTTGGCCTTTAGGAAGGTGCTCTTTCTCTCTGTCTCCCTCAAGCATTCTGAGTTAGTTGTCAATGTGCTCTTATTATACAGTACATGAATGGGATGTATTTTTATGTATGTGAAAATTATATGTATAATATTCATATGTGTATGTGTGTATGTGCATAAATATCACTAGTTTCCTTCTACGAGTAATGTATCACATAGAATGAATTAGTGATTATTTTGAATTGTTGAGGTTATGAAAAAGGGGAATCTATGCTAGTTAACTGATTTTAGTTGTACTGTTTTTGACATACGAAGACTTCATTGGACTTTTATTTCTGTTTTATGGGTATTTGTGTCAGTGTGTTGTTACATTGTTAATAAACTAAAGAAGACAATAAATAAATGAATAATAAATAGGATCCGCAAAGTCTAAAACTATGGTATAAAAGTGGTTCTTTTACATTTCTTCCAGCAGGTGGCAATACGGTAGTACTGAACAAATAATAAATAGCTTTACAATTAATATATACAGTTACTTTAGAGTCTGAGATAAAAGTTAACAAAAGAAAAGTCAGACATGGGGAAAAAGTTAAAGAAAGAATAGAAAAGGTCAAATACAGGTAAAATGTTAAAATTTGGACACATTTTTCTTAATCATATATTCAAATAAAACAGATTGCAAGGTACTTACCTGGAATTAATTTCCATTAAGTTCAAACAAGTATGTCTCTGAATAGATGCATCCTGAATTATGCCATTATTTTCTAAAAACTCTTTATGTCTTGATGTTGTAAGTGCTTGCACTTTATTTCGCCATTTACCAAGAAGATATCAAGTAAAGGTACTTAAAGGCATTGACAAGCTAGGTAAATTCTGCCAAAATCTCAAAATTAGACTGAGAAATAAAAGCTTTCCACATTATGAGGTGCTCCTAGAAAGAAAGGTACATGGATTTATTTATTTATTCATTCATTCATTCAGTTTTGAGGTCGTCCAGCTCCACATTAACTCATTACATTAAATTATAATTGCAACTGACAATTAAAAAAGAAAACAAGACATATCTAAGTAAAAGAATTATGGCTGGAAGGCAGAACCAAAATCAGAAGGGTCCAATCACCGTTATAAGTGAAGGCCTGGAAGAACAAATGGGTTTTTAACAATTTTCAAAAACAATCAAAAGGGCAGGAGGGCTACAGATCTCCAAGGAGATACCATTCCACAAGACAGGAGTCATTACTGAGAAGAGATCCTTCCTGAGTCCTGCGAGGTGCTACTGCTTAATCAATGGGACCGAGAATGTATCCACTCTAACTAATCACATTGGATTGGCAGGCACATGCAGAGACAGGTGATTCTTCATACAGGAGGTGTGCATGGCTATTTTACAAGCACATTGACCCTGATTCGGACATTATTGCACTGAACTCTAGGATTGAAGCTGGGCAATGGATAGGATTCTTTTACAGAAACTGGCAAGCTACTGGGTAGCTTTAGAGTCTCCAGTTGTGCATAGATGTTAATGCTTCACAGCTAAATACAGAGATGTGACAATAGAATGATGACAATCATGGAGGGAAATTGGTTGATTTGTAGGCTGACTTGAGCTCTTGGAAGAAAGGCTGGATAAAAGTCTAACTTTAAAAAAAAAGAGACATATGGTATCATAGCATTACTGTCTACACTGTCTTGGCCTGGTAGAATATAAATTGAAATACATACGTATGTCTCAAATCTACAAATCAAAATTCCCTAAGTGTATGAGGGATAAGTTACAAGGCATCACTGACACAAATCTAGTAAGCAATGAAAAACACATACTGATTTATTCAAATTCTATGGCCATCCATCTCAACAAGTGCCTTCCTTGAACAAGCTTTCAAAGTGTTTCCAATTCATGTCCTGGAGGACAGTTAGAAGATGTCTACTCCCAAGACCTTTTCCCAGATAATCCCATATAGTCTCAGTAAAAACCAAACAGTCTGAGTGAACTGGGACAGCTCCTCTCCTCTCCTCTCTTCCCTTCTCTTTCTAACCCAACAATTTCCATTCTTATGCCTGGTCTATTGATGAGGATATGAAGAAGGAAGCAACTTAAAACTGTACAATTATATGGTGTGTGGTGGTTTGGCCTATCTGCCCCAATTTGGAGCAGTCCGGCATTTCCAGCATGTCAAGATCAAAGAACTAAGGTTAAAAGGAAAACTTGAAACTGTGCTTGGGTACAAAAACCTATCTATCTGAATTAACAAAGGCAAAGAAGACAGAAATAATTTTATTTTATTTTATTTTATTTT
>AZIM01000105.1:756702-769420 GCA_000516915.1 Ophiophagus hannah
AACCTGGAACCACATTGTTCACCAAAAGAGATGTTTTTTTAAAATATAAAAATAAAAAATTTATTGAAAAAAAAGGCTGAATCTCCTAATGCCTCTTAGTCTGATCAGCTGGATATTTTAGCTTTTATGTGGACATTGATAGACCACATTAAAATATTGCATCCAGTTCCTGGCACTGCATTTTAAGATGGACATTGACAAATTGGAGTATGTTCAGGGGAGATCAATTAAGGTGATAATGATAGAAAAAATTATGAAAAATAGTTGGAGGCATTGGATATGTTTATTCTGGAGAAGTAGGGAGATATGATAGCTGTCTTTAAATTTTCTGAAGGCTTGTCCTATAGAAGACAGGTAAACTTGCTCAAGTTGTACCAGAAGATAATAACAACAGAAGATTTAAATGACAATGAAACAGATTTTTGCTGAAAATCAGGAAAAAACGGATCTGTTGACTTGCTGGTCAACAATGAAAAATGCATTTTATGAAAGGATAGAGTTTATTTTCTGGAACTATTTAAATAGGATCTATCTGACAGGAATACTGGAATCTTTTACTTGGCAGGGGATTGAACTAGATGATGTCCAAAATTCCTCCAAACCTTACATCCTATGATACTAAATACAATTAGCGCAATCAGCCTAGTCAAACTAGTTCCACAATAGATACCTGTTGAATATTCTCTTGAGTTTCAGCACACCTTCAGAAAGGATTGCAGAAAGCATAATTTAGTGTATTATCATCTGAGCTTTCAGTCTGGATTTGTTGACAATCAGGCCTTCCTTATTTCTTTGCCCTTCCCCCACTGCTTTCTGGGATGATCTTGGGAGAGATGCTGCCTAGGTCTGGGAGTGATCAGATAAGAGAGGGCATAGACAGCAGAAGCATTAATTGGTCTGTAAATAAGATGACAGAAGAATTGTATTGTAAGATTTGCAAGATCCTTAATTAATGTAGCCTTACAATAAAGAAAATTAACTCATCTGGTCATGTTTCCTGTCTGGGAAGGCTGACACTTGTACTTCACTTTTATGGTAAGGAAAAGGTCCCATCTCTGATATTCAAAAATCTAATCAGTAATTACTTAGAGGCTATTCCCAGGTTTGTAACGACCCTTGAAAGAATATAGTTTGGTTGCACAACTGTGTATATGGGATTATGTGGGAAATACTGAATTCTATTTATTCAGGCTTTTTTTTAATCAGATTCTTTGGGGATGATGTTGGGTCATACTAAAAATACAACAATGGAATTGGTGAGACCAGAATACAGACATTAATTATAGTCTTGAAATCATTCTAAGCCAATCCTGTTGGACTGCTTTATTTTCTGTATTTATATTACATTTATACTAGAATATGGGGACCAATGAAAGGCAAGTCAGCAAGCAACATATGCAATTGCAGTCATGATGACATCTCCTACCGTAGTTGGAAGGAAGGAATAATCCCTGCAAGCCATATGGTAGTTCTATGTTTCTGGACCTTGGCAACTTTCAGATGTGTGTGGATTTTGGCTTAGTGGGGAATTCTGGGAGTTGAAATCCACACATCTGAAAGTGTGCTAAAGTTGAGAAATGCTGTGGGAGACAATAATTACAATTGTTCAGACTTTGTTCAAAGGAATGCACATGGCACTTTGTGGATTATCCAGCTGCTTGATGTATGCAGAAGAGTCAGGAATACATTTCCAATCTGTGATACTGAATAAGGAAACAGAAGATTTATTAGTGGGAAGTTAGACATGAGCCTCAAAACGGATATGATCTTGATATTATGTAAGAAGCAGCAAGAAGAAAAATGGGAGTGCCTAACGCAGGTTGAAAAAGAGACTAAGGAAAAAGAGAAAGCTTCCTATGATACATTTGACCCCAGTGAATCTACTGAAAAAGATGTATACAGAAGGAGATGAAGAGAACAATTAACAAAGCATGGGTGGAGAGCCGAGAAAAGCAATCCAAAGATGATTTGCCATTAGACATTTGAACAAGAGCTGAAGACTGTGCTTGCTAATTTAATCTACATTTTATGTATGGAGGTTGTGCTGCAATATTCTGTTCAGAGAACATGTGCTTTTTATATAACCATCTTCAAAGCAAAGAGTGCAAAATTTATGTTTCAGACTGGAGATGGGAAATAAAATATGCTGTAAAACTTAAAAAAAAAAGGAAGAAATGAAGTTTTGGCTCCACATTTTGGAAAGGATTCAAACATTTGGAATAGGTTCACCAAAGAGCAATGAAGATCATTAGAGATCTTTAAGCCAAGGTTTAAGAAGAAAGATTTGTTTGTTAGATGTATTATCTAACATAATAGGGAAAACCAGGTGTACAGGTACAATATAGGTGGTATCTGGCTTGGCTGCAATACTTGTAGGACAGATTTATTGTCAACTGTAAGAGTATCATAAGTAAGGCATATATTTTCACTTGACACAAGAATGTGGCAAAGTTATAGCAGAGTTTTGAGTCACAGCTGGAAAAAAGTATTTCTTTTTTAAAAGCCTGCATAATATTATACCTGTGTGTGGCAACAATTGTGAGTAGCAACAACTCTTGTTGTTTGAGGATCATCTGATTTTGCAGCCCTGACTGGATTGTATTACAGCCATTGCAAAGAAGAACACGAGAACAACTGTACTAAATCAGATCAGAGCCCATTTTATTTACCATTTTACAGTGACCAGCTATTATCTTCATAAAAGGCAGGAAATGAAGCCATACCCTTCTTCTATGTTGTTCCCTTGCAGTTGGTATTTTAATGGATAATGCCTTTCCCTGGACAATACTTGGTTTTTTCACTACAGTACTGCCAGAATTAGATTTGTTCTTTAAGAATTTATCCAATCACTTTAAAACCATTCATATTAAAGATCATAAATTCCACAAATTATTTGTTATGCTGTTTTTTTGCTTCTTTTGCCTATTCTAAATCTCCTTCTAGTCTTCTTCCAAAACCATGGTTTATAGTAGGGGTGTCAAACTCGTGGCCCATGGGCTAGATGCATCACGCACTGGCCACGCCTATGCCCGGTTTAGCAAAGGGGCAAAAAGTCGTGATACGTCACGTGACAGCATGATGACGCTCCTGGTCTATTGTTTTGAGAGGGAGGAAAACTCTACACCTATTTTCTCCATTCCATGCAATTTATACTTCTCAACCAGGGGTGGGTTTCTACCGGTTCTGTCCGGTTCTATAGAACCGGTAGTTCTGTAGAGTAGCAGACATAGAACCAGTTCTATGTCTGCTGCTGTTTTGGCCCACCCGCCTACCCGGGCTCTTACCTGTCCTTTATTTCNAGCAGGTCGTAAATTGCCCTCGTGTGACTTGCGCAACTCGCGCATGATGCAAAACAGAACCGGAAAACAGAACCGGTAGTTATACCGGTCGGATCCCATCCCTGTTTTCAACCATTACCCATTTGCCCTTATTCAAGCTAAGAGTCAAACATTCTCATCTTTTCTGAGTTTTTGTTTGAGTCCCCTGTTCATTTTAGACATCTTCTCTCACATTTCTTTTTTTCATGTTATATCCTTTTTCAACCAGTATTGTACAGTGGTACAGACACGTTCAGATTTTTATCTTGGCATTTTATTTTCAGTCCTTTTCCTAAAGATACCCAACATGGGCTTTAAGTTTTTCATAATTCAGTCACTAAGTTGATGGCTTCATTAAGCTCTCTGCTATGATGCCACATACCGTAATTGCCACAATCCTTTTTCTGGTTTGTGACAGGATGCTCAGACTATACAAGCAAATATATGAAGTGGGGGGGGGGGATTGCATATTTTATTTATTTAAATGAAATTGTATTTGTGATTTGGTTGACTATTCATCAAGTTAGAACAGATCCTTTTACAGTTCTTTTTAGTCACTTTTGGTTTTCACTGCCCTAGTTTACCAATACTCATAAGCTTGGCCGATTCACTACTTACCCTTAAGTCAAGTCCCAGAAGAAACTGTGAGGGAAGCTTTGAAGAAGCACAAAGTGAAGCAATGCAACTGCTTTGCTCTCTGGATGAGCCAAGCATTGTTTTAAAGACTTGCACAGCCAATTCTGAAGCATAGAACGTGGACATTGAATTATAGTTATGCATATTTTCCAGTGATGGGATTCAAATATTTTTACCACCGGTTCAATGGGCATGGCTTGGTGGGCATGCTTTGCACGTGTGCACACACTTTGCCTGCATGCGCAGCAAACAAGTACTTTGCGCAGGTGCAGAGGCATTCTAATTCACCTCCTGCAAGCTTGCATGATCCTGATCGCTTCAGCAGCTGCTGCGCGGCACTCTTCTGTGCTGTGCAAAGCAGCTGCGCTTCAAATTCAGAGGATAAAGGTGAGCATGGGAGCCTGGGCAGGTGGCTGGGCCCAACAGCAAAGCAGCGGAGAGAACCGGTTCGGTCTCTGTTGCTCATTGCTGCTACCGTCTCGCAAGAACCAAGCTGAACCGGTAGAATACCATCACTGATATTTTCTTGTGGTAACTTGACATAAGATTCATTTTCCAGTTCCATTTTTCAGGATGTGTCTCCACAATCAAACCTCCATTATGGTGCCAGCCAGCTCCTTATGTGATCTAATAGGAGAGTGTTCTTTCCCATCAGAAAATGGAATAAGCCGTTATTGCAAACATCAATTGCCTTTGATATGTTGAAGTTTCCATTTTGATAGCTAGATGTGAGAACCGTAAAGAATCTCTTGTTGAAGATGAGATTAAAGACTGCAAAAACTTATCTGCTGTTCAGTGTTAAAAATCTCACACAAACAGATTAAGTCAATGCCAGCCTAGTATGTATCAGTACAGAAGTTGAAATACTGACAGATGTTATCTTCATAAGCTTAAGTGTATGAAACAGACACCAGTTACTTGAAAGACTAACAGATCTAGGGAAAACATTAGTGACTTGTGACACTGACCATGACCACAAGTACTGTTGGAGCCATGTATTTTTTTCCATTTGTAAAATGGCTATCAAAGACACAATGAAGAAAAATGGATGTCTTTGCATTGAGGCATTGAATAAAATGGTTGAGAATATTTATTTGAATTCATTAGCAGCCCAGCTCCAACAAACTCTTTGCCTACCAGAGGAAATAATAGAATTCTTTGTTGGCCAAGTGTGATTGGACACACAATGAATTTGTCTTCAGTGCATAAAAGATATAAAGTGATGAATCATTATCATAGTCATCATAAATACATTCATCGTGAATCATAAGATACAATACTTAGTGATAGTCATGGGATACTAATAAGCAATCAAAATCATACTAGGAAACTAAATAAAACAATATAAATCGTAAGATACAAGCAACAAGGCTATAGTCATAACGAGAAACGGAGATAGGTAACAGGAAGGATGAGAATAATAGTAATACAGTCTTAGTAAATAGTTTGACAGTGTTGTAGGAATTAGTTGTTTAGCAGAGTGATGGCATGTGGGAAAAACTGTCCTTGTGTCTAGTTGTTCAGGTATGCAATGCTCTATAACTTCATTTTGAGGGTAGAAATTGAAACAATTTAGGTCCACGACGTGTCAATACTAGTCAAAATTTAAGCCAGGAGTCACTGGAGAAGACTTCAGTGGTAATGCTTGGAATATTAAAAGTAGCTGAAAAAGTTCAGCAAAAACAAAATGGTTACCAGAGCTCCTTGGTGCCAAGTTTGGTTGTTTTCTTGCAGACATTTCATTANCAAACTAGGTAACATCATCAGTGCCAGTCCTATCCTATCCTAGCACTGATAATGTTGCCTAGTTTGGGTAACAAAACGTCTGCAAGAAAACTGCAAGAAAGCTCAGAGAGAGCCAAGGAGCCCTGATTTAACCCTGAGCTGCAACTATTCTCCTTTATTAACAAGGTGGTTAGATATTATGTCTGATGACATAAGTACGAATTTACAACTCAGGCAGCCTTGATGAAATGATATCCATCAAGGCACGAACACTCGGAAGCAACCGGGGAATATGCTTCCCAGATGAACACGGCTAGCATCAGGTTGATTTACTCTAGAACATTTCTTCCGGGGAAAGAAATAAGAGTAGCATTCCCCACCACGTTGGCGTTGGGAATCTTTCCCGCTGCAATCTTTTCTTCCTTCAGCCCGCCTCCTCCCGCGAGTTTCGCAATTGGCCCTCCGGAGAAACTGGAGCCGCCTTGCAAACGTGGCGGTCGGGCGGCTCCACCTTTCAGCTTAGGCATCTCCCTTTTACCCAATCGCGCGAGGCGTATCATTTCAACGGCGCGGAGCTTCACCCGTTTTGCAACCCCGTTGCTGAGTGGCTGGGAGAGGAGAGGTTGGGGTGGGGGGAATTCCAATGACCAGTCCAAATTAGGCCATTCATAGGCGTCTTTACAAGCCAGACTTTTGCAGCTGGACCAGGCTCGTACAATGGGGGGCAGGAAAAACGGGTCGACTCCGCGTTGAGTCTTTATGAGCGCGTGGCGCGAGAGAGGCGAGATCCGCTGGACTGGGAGGCAGCCCAAGCAAAAGACACGTGTTAGGCTCCACCAAGTGAAGGAGGTGCCCTCTCGCCGTGTATCGGAGACGCGAAAGTTTCGTCGGAGACAAACCGCCCTCGGGCCAGAAGAAGCCATGAGCCTGGGAACAACTTCTAGCTCTCTCACGGTGGGGCTGATGCTAGTATTGTGCATCCACAGATCCTTCGGCGTCCCCACTTTCAGAAAGGAGAGAGCCGTTCGTCTCGATCCCGAACTCGGCAACCGGCAACACGAAGAGAACCAGAGCTTCCAGTACGATCACGAAGCCTTTCTGGGCAAAGAAGATGCCAAAACTTTCGATCAACTTAGCCCGCAGGAAAGCCAGGAACGGTTGGGGTAAGACGGTCCTTCTTTTACCCTAAAGGTCCCGGGACGCGAGGACGTTGATGGGAAGGGGTGATTTTAGAGATTTTCTCCAAGTAGGTACACAGTGAAGTAATAGTATTTTTGCACGCCGACGGAGTTTAGCCACTCCGCTGTCAAAGATAAGCGGATAAACGCGCGGCACCGAAAATCAACTCTGCAAGAGGCGAAGAAATGTCTTACTATGATGCCTTGGTAACGTGGCGGGAGGGAAAAGTTTCTTATCAACGCCTTGAATGGAAAATCAGTTTCATTACTAGATCATACAGTATACAGAATTCTAGTTTTATATGGGAGATTCAAGTCCAGGATCAGCTCATTGAAATGAAAAGTCTTTTGTTTGTTTTAGGAGAGGTTTTCCCCCCCTCTTTTTAAAAACTTTTGGAGGGTGACTTCCTTAATTTGCTGCAGCAGAAACAAGAGTCTTTCATGGGTGAGGAATCAACCCAGTGCATGAGAATTATGTATCTTGTGTTGGCAAATGCATAATTGTGGGATGGAGGGGTTAAGTTTACAGAGTGGGACCACAGACATTATACAGGTAGTCCTCGACTTACAACAGTTCATTTGGTGACCATTCGAAGTTACAACAGCACTGAAAAAAAGTGACTTATGACCATTTTTACACTTATGACCATTGCAGCATCCGCATGATCATGTGATTTACATTTGGATTCTTGACAGCTGGTCCATATTTATGACGGTTGCCGTGTCCTCGGGTCACATGATCCCTTTTTGCAACCTTTTGCCAACCAAAGTTAATGGGGAAGCCAGATTCATTTAACAACCGTGTTACTAATTTAACAACTGCAGTGATTCACTTCACAAATGTGGCAAGGAAAGTTGTAAAATGGGACAAAACTCACTTAGCAAATTTCTCACTCAGCAACATAAATTCTGGGCTCAGTTGTGATAATAAGTTGAGGACTACCTGTAATGCAAAACCTATTGTTTTGCAACAACAACAACAACAAAAAATTAAAAATATATTGAAGTTGGCTGAAAAGAGTACAAAAATAAAATCTGATCAGGTGTCCACTTCCAATTCATGTTGCAGCAGGCTGGATATGAATAGTCAAGTCTGACTCTTAAGAAAAGAAACCTAGCAACTAATAGAAACTGGTGGAGAGCATTTCAATGACGTTGGACTTTAAAAAAACAAGTTGAAAGATCAAAAGAAAAATAGTAACCACAACAGCATGTGAAGAGTTTGCTCACCAAAGGGTATCACAGATGGGAGGAAGTCAAACTCATGTTCACATCTATCTCATTTATTACTCTTGTCTCCATGAAATCCAGGTTTAATCTTCCCATTTGATTTTCATGACAAATCATCTGATTAGAAAACCAGAGAGATAAACTTGAGATTACGCTGTGATTTGCTGTGGCTAAACATGAACTAGAATATTCTCCAAATTTATACTTTTGTATAAATGAAGCAATATATCTCTTGTCTGGCCTAACTTTGTGATAAACTTGACTTGTCTGTCTGAGGCAAGAAGAATTGCTTTTCTCTAGGGAAAACACAGTCTGCGATGGCTTCCCATATAACCTAATTTTTCTTCCCCAGTTTTTTATCCCATCTAATGTCCCCAGACCTGGGATGGGAAAAGCTCTTATTATATGGCCTTTGGAGGGAGAGACAAATTTTAAAACATGCATAATGTCATGCAAATGCTGTAGTTGATGTCCTGGTGCAAATATATTTTTATAGCATTTGTATGAAGAACATCATTTCATGGTGTCATTTGGGAATCTTTGCTGTTGGCTAAGGAACAACTGTCAGCAGTTGAAGTAAATGAAAACTTTCGTTTTGTGGGAGGGTTCTTCAAGGTGTGGTGTTGTTGGTGAGGGTAGAGAAGGCCTTTCCTAAGGTTGTAACTCTTCTCTTGAAGAATTGTCAACTTTTATTCAAAACAGCTCTCATTGATGTCAGTAGAGCCCCTTTTAAAGTCTAATTTGTAAGATGGGGGAGAGGAGAAGCAAGTGTTTGTAAATGAATAGAATAAAGGTGTGTGTGTAAGGCCTGGCAGTTGTGTCAACACCACAAGGTGGCAGTTTTGTTGATGCCTACTTAGGATGTGGTCCAAGACAGTGTTGGTAGGGCTACCATGTTTGATGGAGCAACTTTAGACTTCAACCCAAATAGTTTCTCCAGTAACTGGGACCAGAGTTTGATAATGTCATTGGATCTTTTGCCATCTGGTTATTGAGATAGGTCACAGGTAAAGGTGAATCAGCTGATTTCTATCCTCTTCAGTCTGACATTCTTTCTATGCTTGGTGAGTGCTGTGTGTTCAAAGCATCCATGTAGTATGGAGAAAGCTGGTATGACTTGCATCCCTGCTTGCTTTTTCCTGAAGGCAGGCTCAGAAGACGTAGCCTTCTGTTGGGCATCTAAGGGCATTCTAAACTCTGTATGTCTTTTTTGGTGCAGAACAAAGTTACTTTATTCTGAAGTGGAAGGATATGGCAGAAGTATGAAGTCTTAACTGCTAGCTTGAGGAGTAATCACAGTGGCTTCTGGATACAATAGCAAAGCAATCATCTGCTCTGCCTCCTACACTCATATGTTCAGGGGAGAGCTTTATTTTCCACTCCTCTGCTAGACTTAAAGCTGGATTAAAACATTGCTCTTCTCCTATCTCTTGCTATACCTGGGAGACAAGCCGTAGTAAGTATTCAGAGAGCCTTCATATAGGCCAGGGGTGTCAAACTCGGGGCCCACGGGCTGGATGCATCATGTGCTGGCCCCACCCCTGCCCGGTTTAGCGAAGGGGGGGAAAGTCCTGATAAGTCACGTGACGTCGGCGTGACGATGCAAGTTTGACACCCCTGATATAGGCCATCTTCTCTACTAGCTAAAGTTCTTCATCGTGGGAATTATTCTACATCCATTCAACCAATTCTAATATTTCACTTTATATTGCTTTTTATTTCATTTAGGAGTATAAAATGTATAACATGAAGGTTTGCCAGGCCATGTTTTTCATGTGACAAATATGGCGTGTTAACTGCTCCTTACAGTCTTGGAGATCATTGTTCTTCTTTGAAAGAGGTTTCACAAGCACTGGTCAATATATTGCCTGATAATCTGTCTTCACTGGCTACCCATCATAATAGTGTTTTTAAGATCCATGGAATATTAAATTTCTTCACAACATTTTAAAAGATTATTCTACTATCAGTAACAGTAATTTTTTGCTTTTGCTTCTTGTCCAATCATAGAAATCTAGTTAGTGGAAGATTAGTTAAATTCTTTGCTGTGACAAATGCTGAATGCTTCTCAGTGATAAGCCCACTTGACACATGTAAGTCACAACTAGATTTTGGGAGATTAGGCTGGAAAGTTTGCCCTGTCATTTAAAGCTCTGTGTGGAAGTTAAACCTCTGTATAGTGGACCTTGATGCAATGGGCAAAATTCTTGTTATATTTGAATAATGGCAGAAATCAATGAAAATGATATAATTTGATACAAATGAAGAATTTCCATCACTTATATACTGTAATATGAAAGGGGTTGTTGGGGGTGGTTTTAAATGGGTAAATTTTATTCAGGTCAATTATTGGACTGATGTTTAATTTCTTTTTAAATTGTGGAGATTTTTGTGTTTGTGTGCTTTTACTTTGTAAGCCGCCCTGAGTTTGGGAGAGAGGGAGGCATATAAGTCCAATAAAAATAAAAATAAAATAAATAAATAATATAATTGTCTTAATACAGTTTCACTGACAAAGAGGAACAATAGACAATCTGTCCCACCAAATTAGGATTTCAGTTGTGTATAACTATACTTTACTATACGTCCAGATGCAGTCTGTAATCCAGATACAGATCTTTTTTTCTGATGTATATCCTTCTGTGTATGGGGAAGGAGGTTGGAATTTATATTTTGGAATTTTATTTGGCTTAGACAACATTCCACAAAACTTGACTAAGTACTTATATGTATGTTTGTGTGAAAAAGAAATGTGATTGGTACTTTTAAAATACGCTAGATTATCAAATCCCTACAAATTCAGTAGCCAGATATCATCAGTTAGTGTTCAGATTTTACTCCTGTAGGGTTAACATATGGCCTTTTACTTCGCTGTCACTCCATTCCTCTTCTTTCTTCCCCCCCTCCCCATCACTGCCTGAGGAGTGGCTTAAAATGCCACGTAGGTTTTCTTGGAGAAGGCACAAGGGATTATTTCTAGAGAATGAGAATTTCTTGCATATATCTCCAGTTTTTCTCCTTCTGCTGCCTATTCAGGCAGATAGTTGAAAGCAAAAGCACAGTGAAATGGGGAGAAAGACTAAGAAAGGATATGGGTAAAGCCTGTGAAATGTCATTTGCTTATAATGCAACCCTTCCTCAAAAAATAGGTTGCAGGTCAGTCACAATAGTGCAACTTAAAAAACTTTTTTAAAAAAATGCAATTATAGTTTGTGAAGTAAAAACAGTAGGGAAAAGATTTCTTGAAACAGTTAATAATGTTATCTTAGATCAGATGGATAAGGCAGTGTAGTAGAGTAGTTAAAGTTTGGGATTCATACTGGATGTTTGCTCAATGATTTTGGACCAGTTCTATTTTTCAGCCATTGAGCCCCACAGGTTTGTTGCAGTTGGGAACAATTGCAGGAGACAGGGCTGTGTACACTTTCTTTGAATGGAGAGATATTGGTATATCAGATAATTTAAAAATTACAGAGATACACAAGTGTTTTTCCAGTGAGACTGGTCTATCAGGGCAACCTGGTCTACCCATATATGGCATATTACTTCTGCCTTTGCAGGCAGTCGCTTCCGTGACAAACTTTTGTGTTAAGTTTAAATTTACCGACAAAGAATATTATATCTCCCTTTATTTCTTTGTCAGTAAATTTAAATTTAACAGAGATACACAGTTTAAAAATAAAAATCTAGTTTATATATTTGAAGAAGAATTATAGTAGAATATACTGAAGAGTGTATCATGCAGATTACATTTGCATTGGGAATACATTGGGGTTTTCCAAAAAAACTCTACTCACATGACCCTAATGGTACAGGTGGTCCTTGACTTATGACCATAATTGGGACCAGAATTTCTTCTTACTAAGCAAAGCAGCTATTAAGTGACTCAAACCTGCTTTTTATGACCCTTTTTGACATGGTTGTTAAGTGAATTATTGTAATTAAGAGAATCATGTGGTTGCTAAGCAAATCAAGCTATCGCCATTCACTTTGCTTGTCAGAAGCCAGCTGGGAAGGTCAAAAATGGCAATCAAATGACCCAAGAATGCTGCAACCATCATAAATACATGCTGATTGCCAAACACCCAAGTTTTGATCATGTAACCGTGGAGATGCTGTGATAGTTGTAAGCGAGAAGATTAGTTGTAAGTCACTTTTTTCAGTGCTGTTGTAACTTTGAATGGTTGCTAAACAATTGGTTGTTAAGTCCAGGACTACCTGTAGTTTGCTAGTCACTTGATCTGCTGCAACTATAGTTGCAAAGCAACCTGTTAGCTAACAAACTAATAAGGAGATAAAAGAGATGAGCACTCCAGTGGCAGCCATCAGGAAAACTGAGGATAAGCTGCAGAAGGTTTACACCAACTACAAATTGTGAGTGGTTACCATCGGTCGCACTGATGGATGACCTCGGGACAGGGGTTATTCCTCTGTCCTAGTCCTATTAGATCTCTGGGCAGCTTTTGATACCATTGACCATGGTATACTGTTGCGGTGGCTCCAGGGGTTGGAAGTGGGGGGCACCGTTCTACGGTGGTTCCGGTCCTACCTCTTGGGCTGTTTGCAATCGGTGTTGATGGGGGGGGTAGATGTCAGCCCCGAGGCCCTTCACTTGGGGGGTGCCACAGGGGT
>AZIM01000105.1:829416-839858 GCA_000516915.1 Ophiophagus hannah
GTGTGGGTGTGTCAAGTGAGGGTCTTGTGGTGGGTCAAGTGCAAGTCATCAGTGAGTCTTGTGGTGGGTTTTATGATAAGGAGATCTGGTCAGGGTCATTGGGAGGTGAACTGTTGGTGGGGAGGGTTGCTTGAGGGTCAGTGAGGTCTCTGGTTGGTTTGGATTCTGAGTTGTTTATAGGCTGGTTGTAGGTCTGTTGATAGAATTGCTTGTGGAGTGCCAGGATTTGATGAACTCATGAGCGTGGAGGGTGGTAGTGTGGCTGATGATTTTTGTGTTGCTCCAATCAAACTGGTGCTGTTTGGTGTCGGTATTTGTCACTATTACATCATTGCATGTGTTCAGGAATACTATTGGTCTGCTCACATGAGGAGAGATCAGGTTGTAAGTCTTGTCTATGGTCAGCTGAACAAGTGAAAGCAAGCTGTGAATACGGCAGCCAATAAAGAAGATATTTTGAATTAGTTGTATATATAGAAGATGCCGGTAAATATGCATTTGAGCTTGGATATAATTTCTTGTCTATATGATAGAAGTGATTTATTATCCTTCTAGGCAGGGTTTCCCCCCCCCCCAACTTCCTAGTCTAGTCTACAATTTTGTTATTCCCAGAAAGAATTTCATCCAAGTACTAATTAAATGCAATCTTTCTTATCTTAACTAGCTCTGATAAATCAATCATGTACTCCTACCTGCTATGCCTTGGTTTTAAGTCAAGTTTGACTCTTGGTGATTTTATGGACATGTCCATGTAGTTTCCTTGGCAACAATAAGAAGCAGTTTGCAATGACTTTGGGAATTGGGCTGGGTGATGGTGGTAAGAGGAAGCTCCTTTCAAGTCTTGCCATCCAGTGCAGAAAAGTCTGAAACTGAGAGAATTGAGCATCCAGTAAAATTGGGGTCAGCATGCTATCACAGAAGGCACAATATCCTTCCACGCTGCTGAAATTCCCAAAGACTGGGAGAAAAGAAGTCTAACAAGAAGCAGAATAGCCCTCAGAAAGACATACTGAATTTTCAGGTTTGTTCAAGGATAAATGGATCATTTAATCCAGCCACTTGCCTTAAAGATAGCAACTTAAGCATTACTAATTTTTTCCACTAAGTTTCCTCAGAAATCTGATCTTTTCCTCATGTACCAAGGGTGGGAAACATATGGCAGCTGTTTCAATCTTGAATCTACAAAACCCAACTTCGTTTAGTAAATATTCGGGCCATTTCTGCAGACATAATGTTTCTTCTACTGTATTTGTGGCTTATTCTTTTCATATAATACAGCATTCATGCTAACCAATTTGATTCATTTGAACAACTGGCAAAAGAAATCAAGTGAGAAGTAAAGCAAGAGCAAACTTTCTCTGGAGAAACATGTGGATTTAAACAGTCTGCATCAATTCTGCTCTGTCTCTATATTTGCAAATAAGAGCAAACTTTTATTAAATATATTTAATAAAAGACCTGGATAAGGTCTAAATAGCTGGGACTCATATTTATTGGGTATGTGGGATTCTGTAACCTTCATAGGCAACTCATCCCATGATTTATTGCAAACACATTTTTTTGTGTTTCTGATTAAAAAAATCACTCATAACCTCAAGCTCTTAACCAGATGGAGGAATATCCTCAGTAAGAGAGCGTGTGAGCTCTGTTTCCTCCTAAATATACATTTATCTTGCCCTCAAAATTATGCCCTCCTTTCTTAAGAGCCTCATTTTTCCTTACAAGACGTTTTCAGGAGAAAGGCTGAAGGGAGTGGGGGAGGGTTGGGTTAGGGTTAGGGTTAGGGCTAGGGCTAGGGATTTACCAGTACATTACTGATCAAAATGCTGAAAGTGATTTTGAGGAGTGAAAGAAGTCAGGGAAGTATGCAAAGGAGAAGTTATTGCAATAATAGACTTCACAAAGACTACATTCATGCTGAAGCAATGAATGAGTGAACAAACGAACAAATGAATGAAAGTCTAGATTGTCTTAAAACAGTTGATCCTGAAACTACAAATAGGAAACAGCATACAAAATGTTTTTATATTTAGCATACAATGAAATGGAAAACAGCAGGACCCAGGACTATCATATTTGACTAAAAGGGGAAAATGTCTTAAAATATAGGAACCAGTAAAAAAGAAAGAAACAAAAACTTCCTGGGGTCCAAATTTCTTCATAATTTTTGGTGGCTATTTAAAAGCACAATAATTGGAATTGAAAATGTTTCATAATATAATAAGGAGTTAACAGAAAGATGTGAGCATGACTCTAGTTATGCTCATGTCTAGTCATGCTCCAGCAAATTCTAGAGGTTAAAAATGCATCTTTCCTTTCCAAGTTTTAGAGATATTTTACAACGTCAACAGGTACAGGTCACTCTGCTAACACAAAGTATTTGATCTTTTAAAGTTCTTCCCCGAAGGCTTATAAGGATTTACTGTTTAACATACTGCTAACCTTTAAGAAACAGAAAGTGAAGATTAGACTAAATGGGAAGTTTTCTCAATAAGGGACAATGAGTCTATCAAATTGGGACTGATACTTTTTAAACTTCTTCCTAAGTGATAATGACTTAGGTGTGAGCAGTGAGCTGGCCATGTTTGTGGACAATATCAAAGTCTTCAGAATGGTAAAATTCAAAAATTTGAAATTGTGAAAATTTCCAGAAGAATTTGTTTAAATTGGATATGAACAACAATTATATTCCTATAAAGCACCTTGAGTCACCATATGTGAATAGGCAGCAATATAAATTTCCTAAAATAAATAAATAAATAAATAAATAAAATTTTACTCAGGCAATTCTCACACAGAAGCAAATGGTTTTTCCATGAATGTCAAATCCCATCTCAAAGAATGTTGAAAAACTAAGAACGTTATCAGTAATAGAAAAGTTGATTACCAAGTTCTACCAAGTTTTAATGACCTATTGGTAATGGACCATGACTTTGGATTCACAACATAGCATTACCTTTTGCCAGCACCTGGCTGAGTAAACCAGGCTTGGCATTTAAACACTATACAAAAAAAGTTTTTTTTTTAATGAAAAGTAATACTAAAAGTAATGACATGCAGAATCTCCTGATTTTTTTCTAAGGGTTTTCAGTCACTCTAATAAAAGAGAAATTATTTTTGAAGTTTATGTCAAGAAGAAAATAATTTTGCTGAAATTTTAGTGGCATGAGTAGATGTTATTACAAGGTGACCAAGGAATGTATGTGAACGTTCGGTCTGTACAATCACCTCTCCATCTGTTCTGTTCCATCCTAGCGTAACTACCCATCCTTCAAGTAAATCCCATGGTAAGATATGATGGAGCTTCTGTCACTTTTTTTAAAACTGGGAAGTGAAGGGCAGCCAGGGAGTCTTCAGGATAAAGGAGAACTGAGTAACAGGAAACAAAATGAGCAGTAACATCCCTTCTCAACTTGAACAATAAACCCAGGAACATTCTCAAGAGAAATTCTCAAAGCTTTCTAGGAGAAAAATAAACTCCTCTTTCCCAAGAAAAGAAAGCATGCAAAGTAGCAAGGCAGATTATGACATAAGATTAATAAAAAGGAGATTAAACTCAGATGGAGTACTCACATAAGTATCCTGATAGATGGATTCTATCAATTTTGGCATGAATAATGATCATAACTTCCATTGTAGGTTATTCCTTAGAAATGTTGGGAAAAGACCATTATTATCAATTGGTAATTACCAAGTGCTTCTGTGGTAAATGGACACTTACCTGGATTGTGCCTTTTGCATTTCAACATCATTTAATTCTGATGGATGCATTTCCCCCCTTCACACTTGTTTGAATCTGCTTAGTGAGAATGATTCGCAATCTGATTCAGTGGATTTAGACCACAAAACTGATATTGTAATAAGTAATGGCAGCAAAGAATTCCGAAGTTATGTTACTATTTTTGATAACAATCACAATTTTCCTGATACTAAAAATTCAACATTTCTAAAATCTCAGTTTTGTTTCTAGTAGATATAAGAAACTACTATATATTGTAATTTCTGCACAACACTGCCTATAGGAGGCTGGTGTGAATAATAGAGATGAATTGAATCATTTGGTCAAAATCTCTCCATGAGTGTAAGGTAATTCAAATTCAGATCTCTTATGTCATGGAAACTATTTGCTTTTCATTTTGAAAAAAATAGGCAGAAATATGTAACAACAAGCTGCTGCTTGAAGTGCATTAACTTCAATTATCTCCTTCTCACCTTTTTTCCAGTACACTGAGGAGGATTGGGAAGGGAAAGAAGAATTAGGAGGTCCCAAAGTGCTTTTTCAAGAGCCAACCATGACCTGGATGGCTGAGAATCTCCATAGACAAGAATTAGGAGGGGGAGAAGAGATTGGCTAGATTTAGCTGTCTGCAGCAAACAGTGGTTTTGTTTGCTGGATTACATATGTCCAGTAATGTCATGGTGCAAACTCTGATTTCATGAACTTGTAATATATATCTAACACAAATTATCTCAGTTATATTGATATCATGACAACACACATTTTATCACTATTGCCTCCCCAACCCTGAGACACCTATGCCCCAAAGTGAATCCTGTGAGCATTGGAGACAGACACACCTAAATAAGAATGTCAGAAAATAAATTTAAACTGTAAGAGAGTAGCAGGATAAGTAACTAGTAAGTTACTCAACCAAATCAAAATGTTCATGGCCCTAGTTGTCTATATCCTAATGGTCAGATGGACTTAAAGTCTTAATGCAGAAAACCAAATATGATTTAATAAATATAACTGAGAAATATTGGGATGAGGATTACAATGAAGCATTATACAGCAATTGAAGAACACAGTCTGTTAAGAAGGAACTAAAGAAATAGAAATACTGATGTTTTCAAGATATGGCTTCTGTCTTCTCTGGGTTGGGGATGTTTCTTCCATTGGTTTTGAATGGGATTACATTTCCCCGTTCAAGACTTTTTGAACCTGAAGAACAAGTTGCAGCTGTGGCAGAAAGGTACATTTTGTGCACCAGTTGCACTGTTTCCTTGTCTGGAGCTCCTGCTGATGGTCTGTCACACCTTGGTCACCTCATGGCTGGATTACTACAATGTACTCTACATGGGACTGCCTCTGAAGACCATCTAGAAGCTACAGCTGGTTTAAACTGCTGTGGCAAAACAGCAATGGGCACATCTCATTGTGCCCAGATGTCATCACTGGTACACATGCTGCATTGGCTATCCCTTAGCTTCCAGTGCAATTTATATGACCTTTAAGGCTATTTATGATATAGGGCAGTGATGGCTAACCTTTTCCATGTTGCGTGCTGAAAGTGCATGTGCGTGGGCACTCGTGCTCGCATGCCTGTACCCATGATGCAATGCATGACGACCCTCCACGTCCTGCGCATGCCTGTGCTACCCCGTGCATGTGCACCGTGCACCTCTGCACATGCACACGCAACCCCCATGAGCTATGCACCTCTGCGCATGCACATGTGACCACCCCATGCAAGCCACCCCTGCACATGCATGTGCATCTCCCCCCACACATGCGCGGCAGATACCAGACAATCATCTGGCTGGTGGGGGACACGTGCGCATGCACGGTGGGGTTCTTCCAGGCAACCTCTCGCTTGCCGGCAGAAATGGCTCTGTGTGCCACTTCTGGCACGTGTACCATAGGTTCGCCATCATGGATATAGGGTGTGGTTATCTGAAGGAATGTCTCTCTCCTGTTGTTTCTGCCCATTTGGTATGTTTGGGAAGAGTTGGTGTGCTCCAGGTCTTTTCTATTAAATGTTACTATGTTCTAGGATCTAGGATCTGTGCCTTCTCTGTCATGGTTCTTATCCTTTGGGAGCATGATTCTTCCAGAGACAAGGATGCTACACACTTTTCTGGAGTTCCAAAAGGCCCTTAAAACTTGGATGTGGTTCCACTTTTGAGGTTATTGTGTTGGCGTTGAGTAGGAAATGTCACAGTGTGGTTTAATAATTGTTTTTAGTCCTGGCTATTTTTTTGTCTACATTTTTGTTTTAACTTAGTATTCGATTTTGTAAGTCACCCAGAATCTGCTGGAGTATGTGACATATAATAAATTGAAATCTATCAATCAAATTGGGATGAGTCACAATAGACTGGAACTTTTCCACATTTTGTCAATAACTTGATGAAAAAGGGAAAGTATGATACTTTCTAGTAGTTTTATAGTAACTGTGAAAGTGCATACAGAAGTTCAACCTGCTGACAACCATCTCAGTGTGCAGGTTATGGAACAATAGTCTTAAATAACAGGGAGGCAGGTTCAATTTGATTGTTCAAGCAAGCAAAGTCCATTTATTTGAGATACTTTATTTTGGATTCCTATACTGAGCAAGGAAAGTTTTAAATGGCCATTTTCAATTCTAGGGTTCTACAGGAAAAGATAAAATGCAGTGCCAGACTCCAGAAGTTTGGTGAAGAGAATGACATAAAGAAAGACAGGGGTTTCTTTTTCTTGCCCCTGCCATGTTTACAATTTTCTCTTTATAATTTCCTTCTGACTGGTTATATATAAAAGAGAAAAATTGTATGAACCAGCATTCATTTCCTTGGGCAGGGAGCGCTGGGGAAAACTAAAAAACTGTCAATCCTCTGGATTCAATTCTTTTGACATTTCTCTCCCAGCTCCCTGGCCTGGTTTTCTCTGAAACACTTATTGTTGGACAGGCAAGGACCATATTGCAGTTAAGGTAAATTTGGAGAGGCCATTTGTCTCCATCTGAGGTTGGACCACTTTCTTTGTCTTTGGAGAAAATTTAAACAACTTATCACTTCTAGGCTTCCTAATTCACAATACTACTCATACTTTTGAAAGGCATTTGCATGGAGTTTGCTCAAACCAACAATAGCAATTATGTTTGTTTCTGCTTAAAGAATGTGCTCCATGTAAGGATGCAGTCCTTTGATATGCAAGGCAGGCAACCATTCTGAAAGGCAAATTAAGGTGTGTATGTGCTTATACAAATAGCTAATTTGCAATCCAAAAGACAAATGATGTAGGAAAAGCTCTTTCTATCCAACTCCTTCTCTGTTGTGCTTTTTGTCAGGGAGAGTTGAAGCCAACCAGTCCTTATTGGTAAGTTTTTCAGTCTAGATAAACAGGCCTAAGATATCTGACAGCTGTTTCATGCTTTTCATCATCATCTGAAACAATCAGTACACATTAGAGGGTACTTTTCCCTTTACAAAGCTGATAATTAGATAACAAGCTGAGATTAAAGTAATTACAGTTAGACAGCTGGCAAGGCAGCACAGTCATGATGAAATACTGTTGATGCTTCAGCATCTGGTTCTAACAACAGCACCGGCTAAAAGATTTTACATTAATTACATCACATAATTTAATATAAACATATTTAATTACAATTGATGGGTGATAAACTGTTCAAGAATGACTTCACCTCTTGCAGATGTCAAAATGGTGGGAGCACCATAGAGTTCTTCCCACTTGAGGTGCTGGAAGGGAAGTTAGGAGATTTTTAAGATTTTAAGCCATATCGAAGCAGCCAGGTAAGAAGCAGAACAGCTTGCTGATGTCTTATTCCATGATACATTTGAAGCCATTGGTTACCTCAATTAAAAAGGCATGATAAGAGTAAAGGAGATACCCTTGATAAATGACCGGGGGGTCATTGTTTTTCTAATGTCACTTTCTAACCCTTCCTAGTTGAGATGCATCATGATTCAAAAAACAGATCTGGACTCAAATTTAGCAATTTGGATAAGAGCCAGATTTACTTTGGATTGACTTGGAAGCCACCCAATTTGACTCTGGGACGGAGTCCAAATCTGCATTTGGAAACCTGAAATTCCAGGCCTCCCACTGATTATCATTGGAATTCAACAAATGTCTTGATTGTAATAAACTATCTAATAACAAATGTCTTCTTTTCTCCCTATTTGATAGCAGTGGGTTAAATATGCAGTCTAGCAGATAATTAAGAAAGGATGTAGCCTATCAAAATTCAAGCAGTTTACACAGAGAGAGAGAGGCCTGATTTTTTTTTAAACAGAACTACTGATAATGTCTTCTTGACAGAATTGAAATAATATTTAGATTTATTTAACTGATTTGAGGGATTAAGTTCTGTGAAGTTTTGGAATAGGTTTTTGTTTTATACAATAGAAGCATGGCTCATTAAGAATTATAACAACGAATACACTTTCTTCTGCTATTATAAATATAGGGTTAGTCCTAGCTAAGAAATCTATAAATTTTCATTAAAAGTTCAGTGTATTTTATGGAATGAAATTTTCAAAATTGAAAAGATATGGATGGAAAATTTGGTTCCTGTTTGCTAGTCCATGTTGGTTGTTTTCTTTGCCTTTCCTGAGACTTGTATGAGAAGACATCATATAAATGATTCTAAGCTAAAAAGTTGCAAATTGTTGAAGGATATGTGAAAGAGTTTGGCAGTTCCAATAAATGAACTATTTTTGTTGAATTATCTAGCATATTCTTTTCTTAGTAGATAGCACTACTGGACTCCTTGTCCAGACTGGGAAATTAAATGGCCCTGGTCTGATTAATATGTCAATGGAAGACATTTGTGGAACAAAGTACAACAAACACAAAACTGTCAAAATGAGTATTACAGGCTAGTTTTCTATGCAATTTGATTTCACTTTTATGTGTATTAAACCATAATGTTAAATAGCCACCAACTCTTTCTGACCAAACAACAGCTTTTGCTGCGTGCTTTTGCGTTTAAAATAACAAAAGATATGGGCTCCAGATATGTTTCCTAAGAAAAAGCAGTAATGAGAAATAGCACATGCTAGCAATTTGTATCCATAAAATGTACATCTACTAATCTCCATCTTTGTGCACATATTGTGTTTTTAAAAAGGAAGACATTACTTTGAAGTGTAGCAAGCTGTTTTGACACATTTGTGGTCCAAAAAGGGAAGTATTAGTCAGCAAAGAGCAGCACAGTTAAACATGTGTATATGTTACCTGTCTTCTCTTCCCAATTTGATACTTTGATGGTCACTTCTACTTTCCTTCTCCCTTCCTTCCTTCCCCCTCATAGAAAATCTCTGTAGGTTATGGTTTCCTAAGTGGGAAAACAAATGCCTCTATCTTGTTCTGTAAGAAAAAATGTTTATGGGATTAAAAAAGTAAAGCTGCAGTTGCAAGAGAAGATCACCATATGAAAATGAGCTATTTCAAACTCCTTCCCATATCTGGCCTCCATTTGGGGGGGGAGGGGGTCATGTGTTTACATTTAGATATTCATTTGCTCTGATATGACATTATGTTGGTCTCTGATATTATTGTCTGAATGATCTTAGGAGCTCATGCTGCCAGAGCACAAGTAGTTGGCTTGCTCACAGTAAGACACTAGATCAGCAGTATCTGCCAAGTGTGATAAAAAATAGTCAACAGATACCACCCATAATGGTGCAACTGAAACAATACACATAACAGTCAGACGGAGACTGACTCACATTATTATGCTTGCCATTCTTGACGTTCTAAAAAAAGAAAGTCCTGAAGACATCCCTACTAGTCCTGCAGACTGATTTGGAAAACTTTCCACAGCAATATTTGCCAAGTCATTGTCTTTTCAACATTCCTTCTGCAGAGGAAGGTACTGAACATAAGAAGTGAAGGGAGAATTCTATGGCCAGCAGTTAAACAGACCAAACTAAAAAAACAAAATCAATGCCATATTGCTGTAATAACAGAACTTTGCAAGTCTGGTTTTATTGTACTTCTCTACCTTCTGGTATTTCAGTGAATTTAAAGTGATGTCTGTCTGAGCCACTTTCAGACCTAATCTGTCTGTAGTGGGATTAAAATAATTTTTACTTCTTGTTGCCTTGGCAACAGAACTTGTATATCCCTGTCATGATGATCTTTCTTATTGTCTACATGGCCTTCAAGAAAAGGATCGAAGGGATTTGACTATCTCTTAAATCTGCCTCCTGAAGTAAATTTTCATATTCTGATTTATAAGCTCCACAAGCTACACTGCTAAGATTTTCTCAGCCCAGAAATGTTATCCTTTTGTGTTATATTATTACCGTATTGCAAATTCCTCCATTCTTACTTTATTTCTCAATGAGAGAAGTGTGTATAATTAAAGCCTTAGATTGGAATGAGGAGAATCGGGTTTAAATTTTCACTTGATCACAGAACTTACAGAGCTTCCATACTTATGTTCTAATCCCAAATAACCAGGTTATTTGGGGTTAGTCCATATCATGTAGGGTTTTAAAGAGTGACAACCAGCAGCTTGAATTGTCCTCAGAAGCTATGAGGAACCAGTGCAGCAATATTACATTGGCATACATTATTTTTTTTATTTTTATTTTTTTATTCAACTTATATGCCGCCCTATCTCCCAAAGGACTCAGGGCGGCTTACACAGTAAAAACAACAAAACAATAAATAATTAAAAAGCCATTAAATCTAAAGCCAAATAAAAAGACAA
>AZIM01000105.1:847331-860535 GCA_000516915.1 Ophiophagus hannah
TTGAAAGATATGGTGCAGTGGTTCTGAGATGACCTCTGCCAGCTCCTTNNAAACTCTGGGATGTAATCCATCAGGCCCCGATGATTTGTTTCACCGAATTCTGGGAGTTGAAGTCCACAAGTCTTAAAGTTGCCAAGTCTGACCCCTACTTTAGAGGAAATTCAGTTAGTGGAAATTGTCTCAACAAAGCCAAATAGGTCACTATGGAAGGTTGCATGTTTGCTATTAATACCAGTTCAATGCGGTGGTGTTATCCTTAAATCCTTCAATGGCTTGGAATGGCTAAGGAATTACATTAGTAACCTGCCATTATTAACTTTGTCAAAAGGGGCCCTTCCAGCAACAGAAGAAGTCTATGATGGATATGCTAAAGAGAAGCTCACCAATGTTATAACAACATCCTGAACTTGCAATGGCTTTCCATCCTGGGTTGGAAAGCATTGGTGAGCACTTACAGTTTGCCTAGGCATTTTACATTGTTGTATTTTCAGATAGTTTCATTATTTTACTTTCAGTTTTAAGGCACAATATTTTATTGCTTCATGTTTTATTGCTTTAAAATTAAATCCATTGTTAATGAAGGCTTAGTTAATATGTAGGTAGTACATATATAAGAACAAAATATTAAACAAGGACTAAAGCACTGCCGACAGGTGCAGGATTAGTTTGCTTCATCCTGCTGACAAACCCCGATCTTTTGTTGCTTAATGGACAAAAAAGTTATACTAAGGCAATTTTCTATATTGGTAATAGAAGTGAGATCAACAACAGTCAGTAATCAGCTTTTGTCCCTNAGTAATCAGCTTTTGTCCCTAAGTGGCTGCAGATGGAAATCACATTTACTTTGAGCACTTAACACCCTTCCAATAAATTTCTGCATAAGATTATTTGAGAAATATGGTTAATTGAATACATTCCCAATTTAGTACATAATTGGTCTCCCTGTTACATCTTTGCAGCTCCATATGGAATTGAAGATGTCACAACAATCACCAGGGATATGAGGTGAGTTTGCATAGAAGCACTGGACTTTTTCTTTTCCTCCTCCAATCAATTATCCTGGGACAAAAGGCAATCCATAAGTTCACTTCAAACTCTGATTTGTTTACACATTCAAGAGGTGAATCAAAGTTGAGAAGCTCTGGAAGCATCCATAGCACAAGGACGAAGAGCTATTGATTGACTTATTTCATTCTGGAGGAGGTCAGCTACATCTGACCTTGTTATCTAGTGACAGCCTAGCTTTTCATTAAGTTCATGTAGATTTCCAAACACATCAGCCCCTGACAGAGCGGTCAAATGCCTAATGACACAGTATGCCATCGATTTGATCCTGGTTAGCTTTTTGGCATATAGTTGTCACAGGTGACATAGCTTGAAGACAACAAAAACAAATTGCCAAGTGCAGGTTGGTCTCATATAAGCAACACTTAAGCTGTTATCTCCTATGCTTAAAATCCTCAGAGAAATATAATATAATTAGCCCAAGTGTTTTTGTTGGCAATGATAAACCAGTTTATTCTGCCGAAACCCCACCCTGGCCCATGGGCAGTTTTCCCCAACATGTGCCATCTAGATATATTCAGCCCTATTGTTCTGCAATCTCATAATTAAATACATGGAAATGGTCTTCTGGGCAGAAATATGCACACGTACATCCTATGAATGGATCAGAATGATGACATAGTAATGGGGGCGGGTATAAAATCACTACTATGTTTGTTCTGTTCTGCCCTATCTCCAATGAAAGGAATTGTCAATCAGTACCATTAGCAAATAGACTTCATATTGCTTCCTCTCTTACTGTAATATTTAGATGGATTTTCAAATCAAAATGCCCTTGCTAGTAAGGGTCTGTTTCTGAGCACAGAAACAGAGAGACTAGAGGGAGCCATCACTCTCTTTTCTTTTATATAAAGAAACATGATTAAAAGCTGATAACCATGCTAATTGCGGTTACAAAATTCCATATAACCATTAAATGGGAGCAAACAGAAACAAGAAATAAGCTTAATTTTGCTGTGTTCTATTGACTGAACATATTTTTGCAACCAGGTATAGAGTTCTATGTGGATTAAATAAGTCAGAAGAAGCCTACTATTCTGCCCCACAAAGTGAATTTTCAGATGTGTTGTTAAGGACTCTCATAAAATGGCTGATATGGAGCTCCTACTCATTCACAGATTCACCATTGAGGTAGCTGTATACCACCACAAAAATCCATCTGTCAATTGAGATTGTTCCCTGACAGCTTCCTAGAATACTCTCCCAACTTTTAATTCTTTTCTGAAGAGAGGGAAATATGTCTTACAAAGTACAGCAGCCAAACATCTTATTATTTAAGAATATTTTACTTGAGTTTTTTGTGGCCAAGTAGCATTTCTATAAATACATACAAAGCTGGTGGAGAGTAGTGCTTTCTTGTGTAGTATGCCAACTTCTTTTTGATTTGTTTGTTATTTTACTTGTGAGACTAGCCTGAAGTCACCCAGTGAGTTTCCATTGATTAATACCATTTAAATAAAAGAACCTAGAAAAAGAAAAGTGGGGTAGGAGACCTGGTGAGCATCAAAGAAGGTGATGTCGCCTTATAATCCATTACTACTTGTTCAAAGGTGTAAAAATGCTGCACATGTATTAAAAACTCTTTGAAAAATCAATCCTGACAGCTCATCTTAGGGTTAGGTCTCCTGTGTCTTTACCAATTAAGTTTAAAAACATAAGAAAACAGCAAGTTAGTGTTATATACAGACCCACAACTCCTTTCACACAGTAAACTAGCCTAAGAAAGAAGGTTATGATTAGATTTGAGAGTTATAAATGAGGGAAATTATGGTTGTTGAAGCCTTATGTTTTTCTGTTTGACAAAATTTAACTTTTTTCTGAAATCAGGTTCACCAGGGTTGATGAACAAATAGATAATTTATAATTATCTAAATCCAGTGGTGAATTTTAAGACTGTTCATCAAAACTCCAATATAAGCCTTCATTCCTCCTTTTGAAGTTTAATAAAATGATGCTGTTGTTCAAATTAAATTCTATATTTCCTCCACGGCAAAGAAAAACAGGTTAGTGTTTGGATCTCACCATGTCTCAGCTTTCAGTTTTAGATCACCTTGAGGTTAATAATACGAATGCTTCAGTTGTGCTATGTTACATTGTTAGAATTACTTGTTTTTTCATTAGTGTCCTGCAAGACTCATTTTGAATTCTCATTCAAAAACCCATCACTGTGCCACCTTTATTTACAGTGTTTGAAACAAGGCCAGCATAATGGATGAAGGCAACAAATTTGTTTTAAAATGTTTGTTTACCAGGATGCAAAAGGTGAGTTACCAATTTATCTATCTAATTTATAAGAACTGAGAAATCTTAAAGAAAGATGCAAGCCACATTTGAATTCACAGGCTATTTACTATAGACTCTTCTTTTGCCATCATTTTATACCTGGAATAATTTTGTTATCTGATTTAAAAGGCAAAGTAGTTGCTTTGGCATCTCAATTTAAGAGAAAATTGGATGATATTCCTGAAGTCAATTACCAGAGTTTTATATTTCTCTCATAGAACATATTTTGTGCTCTCCCCTCCCCCATTAAATCTAAATTGGAAAATTAGATTGAGATATCAGGGTATACATTACTCTAAAAACATTAAAACTTCATTAACATGTACGAAGCAGGAATCCTGTAAAAATCTATAGAACCAAGCAGCTAAATAGTACCATAGATAAAACTAGATGCATTATTTTCAGTATCTTTTTGTAGGGTTGTTTCACATATTTTTTTTACTATAGTATATATAGCTGTATAAGGAAATAACAATATTGAAATACATGTTAAGAAAGTATTAATATCAATTTTGCTCCATGTTAGAAACTTCTAACTACAGCTTTGTAAGTGCATACAAGGGATGTGTGTAGATTGAATCTATTTCAGCTTGATTTGAACATCTGAATCAATTTGAAAGGACAATCCAACCTGATCCAAATGAATCAATTCAGACTTAATCTTTAAACTGGATCCAATATAGTTTGGAGCATTAAAATGCATATTTCCCTATAAGGAAATCTCTGAATCATTCTGAACCAATTTGGTTCAGTACATCTAATTCAGTTAATAATTAGATACATGTGATGGTGATCTGGAGCAACATCTGTCATCCCATTGATTGCCAGGGTTGATGTGGCTGATCTGGCTGGTTAGGCGGGTGTACCCTTCCTCCTTCACTGTTCCATGTGCATCCCTCCCGAAGCTGCGTACTCGGTGGAAGAGGACAACCACCCCAGATAGAAGGAGTGTACCAATCTTTGGTCAAGGCTATATGATAGCTACGCTCCCCCTCCCTCACAGCTCCATTTGTGTCCCTCCCAAAGCTGCCCACTAGGTGGAAGAGAATGACCATCCCAGATAGGAGTCTTCTGTCAAGGGTATACGATAGCTGCGCTCCCTTGCTAGAACCTCAAAACAAACTCAAGGTCCATTTGTAGAAGATTAGATACCTGACTTATTTAGTTGAATTGATTCAGGGTTCCACATCAGATTTTGGAATGTAGAAATTATGTGGTATATGTTGTATAATCTTGAATAATCTTTCTGCAAGATCAAGGACTTCATGCTTCCCACATATAAGTGTTTCATCCCATAGAAAACCATTATGTCCAAATTCTATTAACGTTCCATCTTGGAAGTTAGAGCCATGGGAGCTCATCAGTTTGCATATGAAAGTGATTGTGTGATATCATATGTGTGAAGTTTATGAACTAGTAAATTCTGGATCAGATCCAAAATTGTTCTTCAGCAAATAGAAGGGCTCCTTTAATTTACTTAAATCTCTTGATTCAGTAAGTGCTTCTATAAACTTTCATTTTAGTTGCATTTTCATTCTTTATGGAACATATTGCATATCTACCAATGTATTCTGTAATATCCATCAACCATTTTTAAAATCTAAAGTTCAGGAAGCCCAAGAAGCCACAGAGGTAAGGATGGGGGGGTGGAATATTTGCTTTTCCATCAGTAGGAGTGCCTTTGGATTTCTCTCCTGACACACCTAGGACTGATTCTTCCTTCTGTATATCTGTCAAAATGAATGCTTTATGTTCTCATAAATGAGACAAATGTATTAGTTGAATATGATACATTGTAATCAATCCTGAGTCTTAGTTCCCCGTATGAAAAATGGCAATGTCTTGGATTCCATTACATAACTATTATGTTAATAAATGAACAATAAGTAAGGAAGAAGATATTCTGTTTTAAGGAAGGAAGGAATTAATGGATCAAGGAAGGAAGAGGGGAAATTATGGAATATTAGAAAACAGAAGCAATAAAATAGATACAAAGGTACCCTATTTTTACACCAGGATGACAGACAGATGCTGAAACTTGTTGTAACTATATATAGCTACAAATACCCACAGATTAAATTCCAATCTGATGAAATTGTGACCTTTCTTCTGATTTTTTCCATCAATACAAAGTAATTTTAAACCTAATATTATCTGGGCTATAAATAAAATGTGCCATTTTTAGAAGTGCTTATGTTTACACATAAGCAGGACAAAAGGCTGCGATGAATGGTCATTTCCACAGGTTTCATACATGTGTGGCTGTCCTCTCCTTGACTTGTATGCATACTTCCTGTATGATACATTAGGCTGAAAAACAATGTTGAGCCTAAAAGCATCCAGGGACCCTCCTGGCTGAGTTTTCATGATGCACCAATACATCTTGATTGCATCTACACATCCACTTCTTTAAAAATCTGGCAACTCCTCCTCCTCCTCCCCCAAACTTTGGAAAACAGATGGACATCGATATGGAAAACAGGAAGAATGTAGCAGGCTTCTCTTAGTGGACCATTCTGAAGAACTGAAAAAGAAATTATTGCTCTGAGAATTTATTTTCTAAATGTTGGTAATGCGAGAAATCACAAAGTTACTGGAAGGAAGACTGAAAACACAGTGTGATTATTCTTTGCTTTCACAGTTTTACTGATCAATCTTGATCAACCTCAACTTTATTGCTCTTCTGAAATAGTTCTTGATAAACTTGTCCATTTATTAGAACTAATTATTGGAACTTCATATCATCAGATAGCTCAAGAACAATGCCTATTATAGTTGTCAACAGATGGCTTGAGAGCAATTGTTAACCTAGTGGATTTATCAGCCCTTTTTTTTCTAGCAACATATTTAATTTGTTTAATTGCCAGAAGGTGTGAAAAAGCTGATGAGTGTCTCAGCTGCCCAGACATGCATGGAAAATAAAATCAGAAGGGACTGGTATTGGTTTTTAAGTTTTATACAAAGTTAAGCATTGAGATTTAAATTAGTTGCACAACTTAAGATAATTATTAAGTTGAAAACCCACCAAAATCCCACAGCAAAAATGTCTGCAATGTCATCAGGATAGGTCATTTTAGCATAAGGATTCAGTGCAAGAGAAAAATATTATTTCCTCTTGCAAAATGATTGTTTTCCACCAGAAGGACAATGAAATAAAGAGATACACCTGTCTTTCCATCACCTATACAATTATTTCTCTGGAATACTTTGATTGTTATAAGATACTTTTTAAAAGACCTGATCAATCAAAGAGAAAATGCAACTGCAAAGGGATTAATGCTTTTCACACTCAGAGAAGTGCTTTCCAATAGATCAAAACTAGTGGATATTCTATTTTTATTTTTATTTTTTTTGCCCTAGTGAAAGGCACCAATGGGAAGCTCATGTTAAATAAATGGCCTGGTACTGGTTGAAGTTCTACAGAAAACAAATATGCATCTATTTCAGATATTACTCCATATCTCAGATAATACATACCTTTATAGGAGAATATTAAGCCAATGCTATTATTAAGAGAGAGCACCTCAGTCATTTTTTAGAATCAGGAACTCTCATGAAGATGAAATTCTACTGCAGCCAATATTATATAGAGTCTAATTTCTCTGAGATCTGGACAAGCTATCCTGTATCTCTTTCAGTATTTGAAGACCTATTGGTAAGAATGAATGATGCCCAGATTTTGGAATGTCATTACACAGAAATTCCTCTTCTACTCTCTATTCAGGTATTTGGGTCAGGTTCAAAAACATACAAAGAAGGCAGCGCTGGGATTCTCAGGATACATTTAGTAAACTTGCTTCAACAGTCTTAATACAATCTTAAATTGTATTTTTGCCAGGGTCTATGTCCTTTGAATGTACTTCATTGAGTTGGTTTTTAAGAATGATCTAATACTGCTAATAGTTGAAAAACTGTTACAAAAACGTTTGATTTAACAGATCACTCAAGAAAAGTGTGTCCTTCTGTAGACCCCTTTCTTCTTTTCCTTTCTAGAATTTGACTACAGCCATTTATAAATATAGTCCTCTATGGGACATCATTCTGCCCATCAACCTTAAGGACTGTTGAAGAATCACATTTCCACACACTGTCATTTCAGCAGGGAAGCAGTGGTTTGGACCTGAGCCAGGTAAAGGGGAAAGGAGCCAGGATCTTTCTTCTTTCCCTGTTCAAATAATATCTCAGCAGGCAATTTAAATGATGGTCTTAGTGCCTTCTCACATTCCTTCTGTTAACCAGTACATTGCCTAGTCTCCCACCCAATTTTCCCTCCATCTTTCCTCTATTTCCTGGAACTCAAACATGAAACTTGAATAATGTCATTTATCCACCTGATCTTCCTAATACTGAGTATCAGGGGTGGGCTTCAAAAAAATTAGCAACCAGTTCTCTGCCTGGTTACTGGGTGGGCATGGCCATAGTGGGTGTGGCCTAGTTGACCTCCTGCACCACATTTTCACCCTCCCTGGGCTCCAAAGGCTTTCCTCAAGCTTCCAGGAGAGCTAAAACGGCTTTCCCAGGCTCCGGAGGCTCTCCAGAGGCCGGAAACGGGCCCTTTTCTAGCTTTCCGGAGCCTCCAGGAGGCCCATTTTTGCCCTCCCTGAGCCTCCACATGGGCCCTGCACATGGGCCCTGGAATCCAAAATGGGCCGCATGGAGACTCCTGGGGGGGGGCGGTGTGGGCGGGGCCAGCCAGTCATTGCAACTACTGGTTCAGCAAACCAAAAGTATTTAATTGTAGGTCAAGAGGGTTTGGTCACTCTACCTGTAGCAGCCCACCCCTGCTGAGTATGCACATTAATTTTAGCCCATTTTTAGCACCCATCACTGCCAAAGGCAGCTGCCCACAAATAGAAAATAAACCTATTTATATCAGGAAGTTGTTCTGACCCAACCCCCAAATCTCTGTTGCCATTAAATTGTGAACTATTAAACCAAAGGTTAGTTGTTCTTTGCTTTTGTATTTTGTACTGGGCTGTCCCCACAGAAATAATCATTTTACTTCACAACTGAAAGGTTCAGAATTGACCTAAAGTAACAGAAGTTTCAGTCCTATACCTTTAGCGGCAATGGACTAAATTTTACTGTGATAGATTAAGTGTCCAGAAAATTACAGCCTTTTCTATCAGTTGTTCTGTCATGATTACTTCATGGACAATACCAGTGATTGATTTTTCAATAAAGGTCAAGGAATTTTTACAAATATCTATTTGTTGTCTATGTTCCAGATCAAATTCAGTTAAGACTTTTAGCAGTATTTTATAATTTGCACAAAGATATGCAGGAGAAAGATTTTTCCACTTGGATGCTGAATTTAGCGTTAAATGTTTATCTAAGATCTTAGATCTTTCTTTCCTTCTAATACACACTGGATCGAAATAAAGATAAAGAAAGTGAAGGACTAAGTTTTCTAAAAGGATAAGCTGGCCTTTTGTTCAGGGTAAATGTCTGAAGCCAGGAACAAAAGGCTCTCAACTGTACAGTCCAAGGCAATGTTACCTGCTTTTCAACATGAAGGCAGAACAAGGATTTACACAGAAGAGGAAGGAAGTCAGATCGGATATGTTCATTCATATCTTCCGGTCCCTCATGTATTCTTCGATCCCTCTCTTCCTCCCCTCTCCAGACTGATGCCCTCCAAATGTGATGAGATTGCAACTTCCAAATTTTTCACCAAGCAAAATACAGTCACAATCCATCTAGAAGACATCATATCAGAACAACATGATTTGAATTCAGTTGCCTAAATACAGGAAATGACATTTTGGTGGAAATGGAAGCAAAGCAGGATAAATCAATGTTTTTTTTAAATAATACATCAAAGGGGTTGTAAAACCAAAAACTTTTAATGTTACACATTTGAAGTTTTACCATCCACCCTATCTATTGTCTTACATTCTAATTTTTTTAATAAATTCAGAGATATATTGAAAGAAATTAGGAACATACAGTGAGATGAGCATTCCTTTTCAAAATTAGTGTTTGTGATGTTGCAATAACAGCAACAACTGTATTGTGGGGGAGGGGGAGATTTCTTACTCTGGAGAGTATTATGCATTTACAAAATAGTCCTTGTAGTGTTGTTATCTTCTAATTTGTTGGTGGCCAGCTGAAAATAAGGAGCCACAGGAGTCTACCTAGACATGGTTAACTCTTCAGTCTCTAAGGCCATGGCATTATGTATACCACACTAAGGGTCTCACTGGAACCCAAGAACAGGTCATCCCAATCTCTGGGAAATAATAGTTTACATGGGAAGCAAAAACATTTTACAGAGCATCACTCTTAACAGTGATTATTAAAAGTAAAAGTCTTTTATCTCTGTTTTAATTATACAAATGAGATTTACTATTCTTATGATTGAAAATGAAAAGACTGATAATTTGAGCCAGGTTTCTTTCTTGAATTTGGTTTGTATAACAGAATCCATTTCTGAAACTTAAAAAGTAACAAAACTAAACAGTATCTGAGCAAATGCAGTAAATATACTGTTTTAACCATGTGGAATTTCAAGGACTTCATTGTGTCTGTAGACTATACATTGCATTGGTGAGGGATATGGGCTTATGAAGTAGCCTATAAATTAGAGGTCCTAACTTGTGTGGAATTGCATGAATCTATTTGTTCTAAAATGGAGCTTGATTGAGGTTATGGCATACTGGCCTAAATGTGACAAAACTGATTGATAACTTTACCATTAGCATGAAATGTTGCTGGACTACTAAGGTCACTAATCTAGTCTATACAGTATCTTCTAAAGTATTTTCCTACAGGACTTGTATTTTTATTTTTGCAGTGATTCATTCTGCTTCTATTCTTTTTCTTCTGCTTGTTTATTTCTCTTTCATTTCATACACACACACACACACACACACACACATACATTATATGTATTTTGTGTACACATACACACACACATATTTATACACACATATATACATATACACATATACATAAACATATACACACATATATACATCCATGTACACACACAGAGACACATATATGTGTTTGTGTGTATGTATATATATATGTGTGTGGGTGTGTGTATACATATATGTGTGTGGGTGTATATATGTATGTGTATATATATGTGTGTGTGCTTGTGTGTGTTTGTGTGTGTGTATGCACGCTGATGGGGTAAGCTCCTGTTACTTGCCACAGGTCCTGCCCACCTAGCAGTTCAAAAGCATGTCAATGTGAGTAGATAAATAGGTACCACTTTGGTGGGAAGGTAATAGTGTTCTGCGCACCTTGGCATATAGTGATTCTGGCCACATGACCATAGCAATATCTTCAGACAATGCTGGCTCCCTTGGCTAAGAAATGCTCTCTCTCTCACACACACACACACACACACACACACACGTGTATGTGTGTGTGTATACAGATACATACATACTGGTACATACATACATACATACACTTTGCCCTAATTATAGATAAGTAGAGTTTTGTTTAATCCAGATATTTGAAACATCCTTTTCTGAAACAGATACCTTAATCTTCATTCTCATTCTGGCCCAATCCCTTATTCTATTTTTCTCTTTCTACCCATATATTCATGTCACCTAGCAGTATAGCTTTTTTCCTTGAATTACATTCATTGAGAATGCTGCACAGTTTTTCCAAACTTTTCATTTTCCATTATTATTATTCACTGGAGGGTAACATGCAGTTATAACCAAAAGTTGGATTATCTCTTTCTAAATCTGTTAACAACTTATTAATTCCTATTTTCATGTGCTCTCAGAATCTAGATAACATCAAATCATCATTTCTAAAAGATTTTAGCCCGTTCATTCATTGTTAAGTCTAGCCTTTTGAAGTTGATGAAGTTGTATCCATTCACTTCACAAGATCAGATTACTTACCTTAATTACCTTGATGTAAATTTGTTAACTTTATATTAGTTTCACTGACACAAATATCTACATGTTTTCTTTACTTTCACTCATTAATTCATGCTCTTTATCTTTACTAATCATACACTTCCATTTGCAATTTTCCATATGCCATGGTCATCATCAGATGGGACTACAAAGATTGAACTTCACTTTTCAATATATTAAGTGAAGCTATCACATAGCACTTTTTAGTAATATGGAGAAGATGCAGTGATTATTTTATCAACAAAATGAATCAAATGTAGATTTAAGGAAAGAAGAGATGGAAACTTCTTGGAACACAATGAAAAGAATTATGTTACAAAGTACCTCAAGTAGAAGTATGATCATGCTAATGAGATGGCATAAAATTATCAAAAGAATACCTTGTGGAATGATGGTGTAAAAGAGAATGTGAATGTAGATAAATGTAGATAAAAGAATTACTGATGCAATAAATGAGAATGAGACAAGGATATTGTATGATGTGTATATGAAGAAAAAGAATGAAACAAGAGTCAAAAAGAAGAAAGGTCAATTTTATTAATGGACATTTTAAAAACAGGTTTTGAAAAAAGATGAAGAGGACTAACCAAGTAATCTCCAGTAAAATAGCAGAGTTTAAAATGTCTGATTAAATTATTGGAAATGAAGCTAAGATGAGGAAATCTGAGGAATATTTTAGATACATGTGAATGACAGTGATGAATCAAAAACTGAACTGAAACAAATGATGAAAATACTAGAAACAAAAAAAGAATGGACAAAAATTTATTTACAACCATTTTATGCCGTTTACTTCAGATGATCCTATGTCACTGGTATAACTGGAGAAACTATGGATGTGTTTCACTCATGGAATAGTTGTACAAGTTGTGTGAAGCTTGCACCTATGTATGACTATTAGAAGAATGTTAATACTGTTCCCCTGTACAAAAGGAAAGGATGAAATGCAAAAAGATACATTGGGGGGTTAGTTAAATATACCTGGGAAGACATTTGGCCAAATTCCAATTATAAGGATATGAGAAATGAGACTAAACAAAATTTGGGAAGGCAGAGCAGCTTTATGTCAGGTAGAGGTCTCTTTAGTTAGCTATTGAGAAATGTCTTAATGCAAGAAAAAACTGTTCATTTATTAATTTAAAGAAAAATTATGGTAAACCAAATTGGTTAGATTTTGGAATCTTCTGAATAAGTATGGAGTAGTTGTTGAATAAGAAAAAAATATGATGGATACAAGCATGCAATCAATACATGAAAAAACAATAGTGACAATTTGCCTTAATGATCTTAAAGTGGAAATAAACATAGAACAAGGAGTAAGTCAAGGTGGTACAATATCACCTATCCTTTTGTCAGTCTGCCTTGAAGAAATATTTCACAAACTAAACTGGACAAAAGATGGGGAAAAAATCAATGGCACCTATTTAAGCCACGTAAGATTTGCAGATGATATTGTTTCTTCTCACAAGACTCAGGAAAGTTACAAAGACACATTCAAAAGCTGCACTAAGTACGAGAACCATTTGGCTTAAAAATAAACCTGAAAAAGATCCAGGTTATGTTTAATAAATTCACCAAAGAAAAAATGTTTACATCTGGAAAAGAACTTGACACAGCTGACCACTACATATACCTTGGTCAACGGATCTCAGTGATACAGAAAAGGAAATTGAATGGCATGTTAAATATGGTTGGCAGGCATTTGGCAAGTTTAGAGTAATTTTCAGGAACAACCTCCCCCTATGCCTGAAGAGAAAAGTTTTCAATCAGTGTGTGCTATGTTTTCTAACAAATGCCAACGAAACATGGACACTAACCTTACAATCAATACCAAAGCTATGAGTGGGTCAAAGAGCCATGGAAAGATACATGCTTGGCATTACAAGACAAAATAGAAAGACCTGCACATGGATTAGAGAACAAACAAAAATATACTATCAAAAGAGTAAAAGAATTGAAATGGA
>AZIM01000106.1:106987-118142 GCA_000516915.1 Ophiophagus hannah
ATTAAGGTTCTTTGGAGGGTAGAAAACGGGGGCAGAGTTTGAAGACTTCTTGGCCAGGACATTCTAGAAAATGGATGTCAGGATTGAGTTCCCGTCCTTAGCTCCAGCTTCTGCGGTGTCACATGACATATCAGGACTCCCCCCCCTTTTACTAGTCTGGGTGGGGGCGTGGCCAGTGCGTGACGCTTCCAGCCCATGGGCCAGGAGTTTTGACAGCCCTGTTCTCGAAAATGGATGGCAGGGTTGAGTTCCCATCCTTAGCTGCAGCTCCTGCTGGGAAAAAGAAAGGCGCTGAAACGCTTCGGTGCTTCTAACACGGGTGCAAAACAAAACAAAAAATGTAGGTTCTTTGGAAGTTACAAAACAGAGTCAGAGTTTGAAGGCCAGTCTTCACCTTTCAGGACAGCCTCGAGCATTGATAGTTGGAGGAAGGATCTTCTATCTTCTCATTTGCCTTCTGGGTCCCGGAGTTGTGATGTGTGCTTCGTGATTGTCTTTGTGTGTAATGTCGGGAGGTTGGCCTGGGCCATTGCTGCTGCTTTGGGGTTGTCTGGCAGGGACATCTTTCTTGGGGGGTCTACGTATGCTTGCTTGGAACTCACAAGGTCCTACAAAGAGTTTGAACCCCTGCCCCCAGCATCATAGATTCCTGGTTTATGAATCTGGTAGATCTAATAACACTTGTGAGTTGGAAGATAGGCTACTGTATTTTCTACCCTAGACTAACTTTCAATGTCTGTATGAATTCAGTAACCACGATCATTAAAATCCAAGGAGAGCTTTGCTTCCGTCCCTCCCTCTCCCAACAGTCTTCAAAAATATTGGAATCCCAACATATTGGAAATTGAGTAGACTTATCCCAGCCAGGTGGTTGGAAATTGACTACTTGATTCCAAGCATATTGGGAATTGAGTACATGAGTGCTAATCCCGGCCAATTATTTGATGGAAATTGACTACACAGATCCCAGTCAGTTAGTTGGGTGTTGACTAGACTAATCCCAGATGGTTCATTGGGAATTGACTAATCCCAGCCAATTTGTTGGGAATTGACTACATTAATCCCAGTCAGTTCACTGGTAATTGACTAGACTGATCCCAGCCAATTCATTGGGAATTGACTACATGAATCCCAGCATGTTGGGAATTGACTATCCCAGCCAATTTGTTGGACATTGACTATACTAATGCCAGCCAATTTGTTGGGAATTGACTACATAAATGCCAGCCAATTTGTTGGGAATTGATTAGACTAATCCCAACATATTAGAAATTGACTACACTAATTCCAACCAATTCATTGGGAACCGAGTACACTAATTCCAGCCAATTCACTGGGAATTGACTAGACTAGTTACAGCTAATTATGTACTTGGGAATTGACTAGATTAGTCAGTTTATTGGGAATTGACTAAACTAATCCCATCCAGTTCATTGAGCATTGACTACACGAATTGTCCCCAACTTGTTGGGAACTGACTAGACTAATCCCAGCCGGTTCATTGGGAATTGACTAGACTAATCCCAGCCAATTTGTTGGGAATTGACTACATGAATCGCCCCCAATTTGTTGGGAATTGACTAGACTAATCCCACCTTCTGCACGTTCCCTGCAATTGATTTGCTGGCTGTTTTAGGGAAACTCCTGCCTCTTTGCTTACTCTCTTTTGCTGGGCTGACACTCGCTCGCCGATCGTCCGCGCCGTTGCCTCCCACTTTCATGTTTACTAACGACTTAATGCTTTTATGTCCTCCCCCTGTCTCCTGTTGCCTCCCCCCCTCTTCTTCCTTCCTTTCTTTCTCGCTTCCTTCCTATAGAAACCTAGACTCCCCCCTCCTCCTCGGGGAGGGGGGCTGCTCTCCATGGGAGACCACGCGTGCTTTTGCTTCCCGTCACTGCACTTAAAAAAGCCACCTGTCCTTTCTGCCTTTAAAGAGCTCTGCCTTTACCTGCCTGGATATTGTGGGGGCTGAAGAACGAAGAGGGTAGATCTGCGGTGGGCCGACTCCTCCTCCCTCAATGCTCCTCCTCCTCCTCTTCCTCTTCCCTCCTCCCTCATTTCTCCTCCTCTTCCCCTTCCCCCTCCTCATTCCCACTCTCCCTTCTCCTCCTTTTCCCTTCCTTTCCTCCCTCTATCTTATCTCCCTCCCTCCCTTCCCTGTCTCTCTGTCTCTGTCTCTTCTTTATTCTTTCCTCCCTCCTTCTCTTTCTCCTTCTTTCCTCCCTTCCTTTTTATCCTCCCTCCCTTCCACCCTCGCATTCTCTCCTTCCCTCCCTCTTCCTTCCTTCCCTCCCTCCCTCCCTCTGTCTCTGTTTCTTCTTTCCTCCCTCCTTCTCTATCTCCTCCCTCCCTCCCCTTTTCTCCTCCCTCCCTTCCTCCCATTCTCTCATTCCTTCCTTCCTTCCTTCCTTCNNNCCTTCCTTCCTTCCTTCCTTCCTTCCCCCGTCTCTCTGTCTCTGTCTCTCTCTGTTCTTTCCTCCCTCCTTCCCTCTCCTTCCGTCCTCCCTTCCTTTTTCTCCTTCCTCTCTTCCTCACATTCTCTCCTTCCCTCCCTCCGTTCCTTTCCTGCCTCTCTGTCTCTGTCTCTTCTTATCTTCTTCCTTTTTTCCTCCCTTTTTCTCCACCTCCTCCCTCCCTTTTTCTCCTCCCTCCCTCCTTTCCTTGCATTCTCTCCTTCCTTCCCTCCCTCCCATTCTTCCTTCCTTCCTTCTTTCCTCCCTCCCTCCCCCCCCTTCACAGTGCTTGTCAAGACTCTTTCACCTAACCGACAATTCCACCTGCCAGATAGCTGAGCTGCACCTTTGCTTTTCTGCTTCCCCCTTTTTTCTGACCCCCTTTTTAATTTCCTCCACCCCCTTTCGGTTCTCACTCTTCCAAGACCATCCCTCTTTCCCTTCCTTTTCCCCCTTGTCTCTCTCCCCGAAACTCATGGGGACTCAGTTGTTGGAAGGGCCCTTGTCCAGCCCAGCCTCATCTCCTCTCCAGCTTTCTCACGTTTGGGAGATGGATTTTAGGGTCCCTCTTTTAAAGAATGAAAGAAGCCCAAGCAATCTCAGATTTCCCTAACTTCGATTTGGGAGAAGCAGGCCATCCAAAGATGGCTTCCCAGAAGCAATCCTGTTTTTAGCCAACCCCTCCCCAGTCACCTTGGTCCTAAATGTCCTCCCTGCATCAAAGCCAAAAGCCTTCGCGCAATTTTAATGCGGCTTGAAAGCTCTTCCTCGTTCTGGGATGTCCATGCTCCCATTTTGTTGTTGTTGTTGTTGTTGTTGCAAATTCTTCTTTTTGGCTTGTCACAAATCAAGCTGAGGCGTGACAGATCGGGTGGGCCGAGCAAGGAAGGGAAGCGGACAATCTGACCTGTCAGAATCGCTTCCCCAAATGACGAATCTGACAAGAGGAGACGACGACGGGAACTTTGATCCCCGAGCTTTTTTAGCTTGTCGTTTGTAATTTGGCTGTCTGTCTGCTCTCCGCCCGGAAATAGCCCGAACAACCATCTCTTTCCGAGTCCTAAATTTGGAATTCTTGGCTTCTCCATCAAACGAGGTCGTTCTTTTTAAAAAGATATGATATGATATAATATGATATATATATAAAAAACCAGTATTTGCTGATTTATTTTGTTGGCTCGAAAAGGGACAGTTCAAATCCCCATGTGTGGTTTGAGTGCCCTGATGAAGGTCAGAGCTCACTCAAATCCAGAATGGCTGAAGATGGGGAATGTATCAGCATTTGCTGATTATGCTTGTGGGGTCAGTCAAATGACACACACACACACACACACACACACACACACACACACACAGACACACCCATTAGGATGAATTATGCAGGGAAAGGACCAATGTTTCTGCAGAGATGCATTTTCCATTAAGGTTCATATTTCTCCCGGAGACGGAGAGAACGGGCGAGAGAGCGAACGTTGGGCGCTGCTATTAAAAGGAACGAGGGCCCTTTTGCCTTAAGGGATCCATCTTGGGCGAAGCACGATTTAAATTTAGACCAGATTTTGAGCAAAATGCAATCTTAAATTTAGACACCCCGCCCCCCAAATCTAGTGCCAGGGAGGCTGAATTGAGCTGCCAAAATTATCCTTCAGCTTTGGAAGGGGTTGGAGAGCTGGTAGCTTCTCCATCATGGGCGGCTCGGAAGCTTTGGAAGTAGGACATCGGTGGACAACCAGATCCAGAAGCTTTTAAGGTAGGATATTTGTGGACAGCCAGATCAGAAGGTTTTGATGTAGGATGTTTGTGGACAACTAGACCCAGAATCTTTTGAGATAGGACATCGGTGGACAACCAGACCAGAAGGTTTTGAGGTAGGACGTTGGTGGACAACCAGACCAGAAGGTTTTGAGATGGTGGACAACCAGATCCATTACATTTTGAGGTAGAATACTTGTGGACAACCAGGCCAGAAACTTTAGAGGTAGGACATTAAAGAGACTCAGAAGCTTTTGAGGTAGGACTTTTGTGGAAAATCAGGACCAGAGGTTTTTGAGGTAGGACATTTGTAGACAATCAGACCTGGAAGCTTTTGAGGTAGGAAGTTGGTGGAAACAGCAAGGCCACCTGAAGAGGGGATCTCCCCTTTGGTTTTCTCGTTCAGTTGATAAGGCCATGGGATTGAGTGCTCACTTCTCCTTGGTGGTCCTTATTTGAAGGATGATTGTAGCCTTCTCATCTTCCATTGGGTAGGGATGCGTTGATAGATATAGACCTTGCAGAGCCCAGCTTCCCAGCTACATTCAGAAGCATCCTGAAGCTTGATTTCCACCTGAACATTGAGGCTGTCCTGGATATGGTCTCCTTCCCAGGTTCTCTGGACCTGCTAATGGAGAAGCTACCTAGGAGTTTCCCCAAGCTGGCCCAATATATCCCACCACAAAGCATCCTCCATCCCAACAAACACTGTTTTTCGAACAAAAAGAAATTTCGGGTAGGGGTGTTTATTCCTCGTTTATTCATTTAAGGAATGATTAATTTGTTAGTCCTGAGGGTTGATATTTCATCAGTTCCTAGCGAGTTTCCCTTTGCCATGCCCTCCTCGGCTGTAGGAAGTCCTATTATTTCCTCTACCTCATCGTAAAAGAAGACGGGTTCTCCTAAATTATCAGAGGCTAGCCTATCTCTTGAGGTTCTACACATCAAGTTCATACGATAAAGCGGTCTTCTTCTTCAATTGCTGGAAGATGGATGGACTTCCAACTCCCAGAATTCTTGGCTGGCTGGGGGAACCTTAGGTGTTGAAGTCCACCTAAGGTTGAGGAATGCAGCAATAGAAAGAATCTGATGGTGGACTCCTCATTGGTGACGCCATACCTTGGGAAAGGGTGACAATCAAGTTGTAGATGAGCTAATGGAGCTTTTGGGTTCCTGAGCACCCCCAAACACCATCACTGCCAAGAAGGAAGCCATGGAGATGGACTTTGGAGGTAATTAGTATGTGCTGGAGAAACGTAGGATCAAGAGATCAGCAGTTGGATTCTGGCTTTACGTTCTGGATAGAGAGATGGTCTTTCCACTGTTGGTCAGTTGGCAGGGAACAGTTGAGGATTCTGGTGTCAAGTAACATACCCATAGTGTACCCAACTCAAAGGTTTTGAAGGATATTAGATTAGTGAAGAAACTTAGGCTTCCGAGGTGGACCGTTGATCAGTGAGAAGTTAGGAAGATGATGCGGCTTTCAAAAAATACCGTTGGGCCTGCTAGGAATTATAGGTGGGATTTCAAATACCCAAAGAAGACTTGGTCAAGCGTCAGGGACGATCCTGGTGAGACCTTCTCATGAACTTCAGAACTGCTCCTCAAGAAGGCTTCCTTGAAGCAGTTCTTCCTTAGTCTCTCCCTTTAGCTCTCTCCTCTCCTTGGAGCAGAATACAACTGATCATCTTAATTGATCATCTCCACAAAATAATCTATGCCTCCAACGCTTTGTGGTCTCCTTAAACCCGCGAAGATCTCAGATATGGACTCTTGTCCCTATCTGGGCTTATTAAAATCAGGGGTGAGATTCCACCGGTGTAACAACAACCAGTTTGGCCAAACCGCTCTGTACTGGCTGAATCCCACCCCTGGTTCATCCCTCCCACCCAACAGCCAGGAATTCCAGCATTCAGCCCCATCCAACTCGGGCCCCATCGTGGCTAACTAGGAATCCTGGCTAATTGTCCCCAGAAACACAGTTTTTGAGACGATTGTGTGAGACAAACCAACCCAACTTCTTCCTTTTCCATCTTCCCATCTCATTATCTCCTATTTCCTCCCCCCCTTTTTAAATTTTTCTTTTCAATTTAATGTTCAATTTTCCCCGCTTTAATAGTTTTTGAGTTTCTCCTCGTTGTTTGTTCTTTTTAAATTTGGGGAGGGGGAAAAAAACATGTTTGCCTAAATTGAGCGTCTGTATAATTCAAATAATTTGCTATAATTCTCGCCTTTCCGCAGGGGACAAAAAAAAAAAAAAGGTTAGAAAATGTCTGTTTTTCTTGCCATCACTTTTGAAGTTGTCTTTTTGCAAATTGCTTTGGGCCGTGGGTCGGAGCGGCCTTCTAAAATCACTGTGTCTTTATCCCAAAGGAATGTTTTTTTTTTCAAATGTGGCCTTTTTTTAAGATGAGTGGACTTCAATTCCCAGAATTCTCCAGCATGGGGGAATTGTGGGAGTTGAAGTCCGCCCATCTTAAAGGAGCCACGCTTGATTTATTCAACTGCTTTATTGCAATAATTCATTGTAAAAAACCCAAAAACCTCTTTTAACAATTGCTTCTGTTCACTCCTTCCGCTTTGTACGTCAGCCTTGTACACGACTCATTCTTGTCCACCCCCACTTCCCCTTTTGCTAAATAAACCACTAATAAAAACCTCTCTGCTAACCTCGGGTGGAAAATTTTGATTCAACCGCTATGGAACCAAACATCGGCCAAGCTGAATAACCGGGGTTCTGTTGCAAGTCATTTGTTTCTGGGTTGATCTTTTGTTTGGGGGCCCAAGAGGAAATTTTCATGACTGGAAGACGGAGAAAGAAGATCGGAAATCTAGGCTAAATTGACTTTTTTTCTTGAGTCGAGAATAGATACACACACACACACACACACANNNNCACACACACACACACACACACACATTGGGGGGGAGAGGGAGAGAGATCTACCTCCCTCCCTACTTCCATCCATCCATCCATCCATCCATCCAATCTATCATCTATTTATCATCTATTATCTGTCACTCTTTCTCATCTGTCTGTCTGTCTGTCTGTCATCTTCTAACTATCTATCTGTCTGTCTGTTCATCCATCCATCCATCCATCCATCCATCCATCCCAAAATCCCAAAATATATTTATGTTTATTACTGCCTCAAAATCGCTTAGGGACTTTGTTCTTCTAGAAAATGATGGGAGGGGGGAAAATTAAAGTTATGATTGATGGCTTTGAGGATTAGACAGGATTAACTGATGTAAAGAAAATTCGAAGTGAGTTCTTGGTAGTTTTTTTTCCTTTCAGTTTTTTTTTTTTTTTAAAAAGTTCATTTTTTCTTTCTGCCACTATTAATTCTCTCTGTGTGATTTTCCCCTTTCCTTTCCTCCCTCCATCTTTTCTTTCTCTCCTTCCCTTCTCTTCCTTTTTCTTTTCCACTCTTTCACTTTGGCCTTTCTCTTTGATTTCTCTTCTTCTTCCATTTTTCTTTTCTTTCTTTTAACTTTCATTTCTGGCACTTTAAAAATGTTTTCTTTCTTACTGCTTCTCACTTTGCACCAGTTTATGTACTTTCGAATTTTCACACATAAAAACGAAAAGATCCGGATTATTGAAATAACCAGAAGGGGCTTTCAGGCAGGCAGGTAATTAGACAAGAAAGCTCCAACGAAAGGCAAGAAATTGGGTGGGTGGGGATCTTATTTTAGCAAAATATGCTGTAAAGCAGGGCGGGATGAAACATTCTTAAGCCAGTGTTTTTCAAACTCAGCAGCTTTAAGAGGGGAGGACTTCCACTCCCAGAATCCCCCAGCCGGCCTACTTTAAGATGTTTAGGCTTTAAGAAGGATGCTGGCTGAGGAATTCTGGGAATTGAAGTCCACCCACCTTAAAATGGCCAAAATGGAAACCACTGGTTTTGTAGCTCTCCAAGTTGTCTTCTCCAGCCAAGATACCACAATCTCCTCCTTCTATTCTTCCCCTCGAATGCAACGACCACGTTGTGTGCTTCCTAAACACGAACACACCTACACGCCAATGGGAAGACTTTATAGACAGTCCTCGCCTCACAATGTTCATTTAATGGCCGTTCAAAGTGACAACACTGGGAAAAAAGGGACGTCGGTCCGTTTTTTCCCCCACTTAACAGCCATCGGCGGCATCCCCGTGCTCACACGATGAAAATCCCAGCCACTTGGCCACCGACTCGTACTTACAATGGTTGCAGGAGAGGGGGGGTGTCCTCTGAGTTTTGGTGACCAATGGGGAAGGTGGATTCACTTCCCAACCTAACCACCCAAGTGATTCGCTTAACGACCGTGGACGTAATGTGGGGGAAAAAGCTCACTTCACCACCATCTCGCTTAGCAACGGAAATGTGGTACTCCATTGTCGTTGAGGATGGCTTCTTTTTTTCACTTCCGAGGTGTAGATATTCCTGTCTCGGCTAAACGTCGCTATTCATTGGAGACGGAGATGTGATTATTAATAAACTGGGATTCTTAAGCTGTCCCCGCAGGCAGAGGTAACCTTGGAAGGACTCCATAAACCATAATCAAGCCGCCACCTGGCTATATTTGCTGGGATAAAAATCCAGAATATGCAACCAATTGTGCCGCATATAACAGCTTTTAATTCTAACTTTATTAGTTTTATCAGTAATTCAAGGTGAGGAACATATTTCATACACCTTTCTCCTCCTATTTTCCCTCAAAACAACAACCCTGCGAAGTGGGTTGGGCTGAGACTGAGAGATGACTGGCCCAAAGTCACCCAGTTGGCTTTCATGCCTAAGGCGGGACTAGAATTCACCGGCTCTTGGTGATTGGCCCAAAGTCACCCAGCTGGCTCACTCCTAAGGCGGGACTTACCTGTCACTTGGTGATTGGTCCAAAGTCACCCAGCTGGCTTTCACCCCTAAGACGAAACTGGAACTCCCAATCTCCTGGTGATTGGCCCAAAATCACCCAGGCGCCTTTTGTGCCTAAGGTGGGACTAGAACTCCCCGATGCCTGGTGATTGGCCCAAAGTCACCCAGTTTGCTTTTGTGACAGACAGGACTAGAATTCACCAACTCCTGATAATTGGTCGAACTTTCCATTTGACGAACTTTCTTGGCCCCCGGTTGTTAAGTGAATCCATGCACTTCTTCAGTGAGTCATATCATCACTAAGTGGATCTGGCTTCCCGCACGGAGGTCGCAAAAGGGGATCGCAGGAATGTCGGGAGGTTGCAACTGTCATAAATGCAAGTCGTTGGCCAATGGAGTGAATTTGGATCACGCGACAGTCGTAAGAGTGAATAAATGGTTGCGAGACATTCCCCCCCCCAATCTTATTACAACTTCAGTCACTAAATGAACTGTTGTAAGTCGAGGACTCTCTGTGTACCCAGTGTGGAATTGTTGCGTACAGGGAGTCCTTGACTTAACAATGGAACCCAAAATTTATGTTGCTGAGCATTTAAAGGCCCCAAATCACCTAGATGGCTTTCGTGGCTAAGGTGAGACTAGAACTCCCAGTCTCCTGGTGATTGGCGCAAAATCACCCGGATGCTTTTCATGCCTAAGGTGGGATTAGAACTCACAGACTCCTGGTGATTGGCTCAAAGTCATTTAGCCGACTTTTCATGCTTAAAGTGGAACTAGAATTCCCCATCTTCTGATGATAGTCACCCAGTCCTTCCACTTATGACCAGGCCATGCACTTATGACCAGTCCTCACACTTATGACCTGTCCTCAAACTTACGACCATCACAGTATTCCCTCCATGGTCCTGTTATCAAAAATCAGGGTGCCTAGCAAGTGTATTTACGATAGTTGCTACATTCCTTGATCACATGGTCGTCCTTGACAAACAGAATCCATCAGAGGTGAGCCTGATTCACTTAATGACCGTATGGTTCACTTAACAACCTCAGTGATTTTTCTTTAGAACTTGGGGACAAATGGCCATTCAGCTGGGTATGACTCACTCTAACAACTGCCTTCCTTACCGTAGCAGCGGAAATTCAGGTGGCCATTGTGGTCGTAAGTCAAGGACTTCCTCTTAACCAAGGTGGATCCGTCACTAAAAAGAAATAAATAAATAAAGAGAATAAAAGTTTGTTTATTTCTTTATTTTATTGTATTACTTTGTTAATTTTGTTGGCCACCCATCTGACCATAGTTACAGGAAAGTCACAGTTAACGACGGCACTGAAAAAAAGTGACTTACAATAAGTCCTCACTTTTACGACCACTGCCACATTTCCCACAATCCCCTGTATCAAAAGTTCGATTAATTACAAGGTGACTCCCATTTGCCAACCATCTCAGCTGGCTTCTGACGAGCCAAGTCAAAGGGGTGAGGGAAACCTGGTTCGCTTAATGACAAAGCAGTTTGCTTAACGACCACCAGGATTCACTTAGCAACTGTGGCAAAAACGAGTCGGGCGAACCTCCTCTCGCTCAGCAGGGGAAATCCTGGCCATAAATCGAGGACTATGCATTCTCCTGAGAAGTTACAGCCCAAGGAGGATCCATCTTGGCGGTGGGGGGAGGTGTCTTCACAGACAAACCACGATTGTCAGCTTGTTTCAGGCCTGTGCAATCCAGAGACTCCCATGGCTTAATTGAAGGCCGGGATATCGATTTCGGGATCAAAAGCCGGAAAGCCTATGGGGTGTCCGTCAGTGAAAGTCAACCCTGCTTGACGGACGGATCGATGGACTGTCAGTCAATGGAGAGTCGAGAATATCAATCTGGCGACATTAAAAAAAATAAAATACAATCCTTCCCCCTCACAATTTGATTCTTCTTGCAAATTGTCAGTTGGATCGAAGGAAGGACTCTATGACCCATAACCCCGCGCGGGTTGTGATGGGAGTATCCCGANNNNCCCATGTTACACCCCTCCTGCGTGAGCTCCATTGGTTGCCGGTTGCCCTCTGGGTGAGATTCAAGGGGCTGGTACTTACCT
>AZIM01000106.1:439290-453407 GCA_000516915.1 Ophiophagus hannah
TAGATAGATAGATAGATAGATAGACATTTAAAAGAGATATTTCTGCCTAAATTGATCAGATAAAAAGGAAAGCAGATTTTTGGAAGGCTAGCCTGTGATTTTCAAAATTGTACCAGGGAAGAAATTTTAACAGAGAGAATCTGAAAACAAATGACTTCTGAAACTACTTTCTATCCCTTTGCATGTAGTATAATTTCTCTCTCTCTCTCTCTTTTCTCTCTTTTTCTTTCTTAAAAAGTAAATATACTGTTAATTACTTTGTACTAGTGCTATCAGTGTGATATTTTATTATGGTCACATTTTAATTTCTAATCCTGCTATTTGAATTCCATTCTTTGTCTTTGAAGGATACTGAGGAACAAATCATGGCAGGAACATTTTAAAGTGAAGAAATCAGTAGGGAAGAAAATTTTTAAGTTTGCTTCCCGTTTTCAAACCACACCAATTTTTATTTGTTTTAAAAATAATAGCTTCAGAGCTTCTTTTTATAACATTAAATTAATGTATTTGTTGTATTTCTAAGTCATACAGGAAACACAGTTCCTTATTGTTATTTTCCTTTGCCAATATAAGATTATCCTGTATATGTAATAATTACTTTAGATGTTTTCATTGTTAATATTAATTATAGGTTATGGTATCACATCAAGGGCCATATGTTCAATACTAATTAATTTTTAATTAACTAGACCCTTAGCTCCATAGAAACAAATGGAACTTTATGAGTTTTATAAGTCACTTTATGAATTAAAAGTTGCATTCATTCATATACACATGCATATGCATATCTACCTGTCCAACTAGATTTGAGTTCAAAAAGATTTTACACTGGAATATCAACATAGAAAGTTTGTCCTAAATGGTGGATTTCAATCACTACAGTACATTAGTACATTGTCCAACAAGCCTTACCATTCCATCTAAAGTGGGCCAGATTCACAGCCTTTGCAAACTTTTTTTATAGTTTTCCACCAGAGAGCATTGCTTCATCCATATTGCATGAAACATCTGTTAGTTTAGGAACCATAACTCACTGTATCTTCTTCAAACTCTTCATTCTGTATTTTTCCATATTCTATATAAGCTAAAACATTGTGCAAACCTTTGGGCCTTTTGCCCTTCTTTGAATTAATCATACATATTCTTATTCATATCCACTCACGGGAATATATGGCATAAAGTACACAGTATCACTATGCCTTGGCATAATACAGTGATTGACATTATGCACTGATGATTATATAGTGTATTAATATACTAATATGTTGTTCATTAATTAATGTGGTTAAAGTTATTTAGCATATTGCAATATAGTCACAGTCAGGGAACCATATGTCTAAGCCTGATGCCTAATAGGACTTTTGACATTTATTTCTGAGCATCAGCTTTTCAGAGAAGTTCTTTTGAAATTCATCTGGATTGCAAAATTCATTTGTAAAAAGTTATAGGATTGCCTTTTTTTTTTAAAGTCCTCACTTAGTAAGCCCAATCCTTGCAGTCCTCCTAAAGTAAATTCTGCAGCTAGTCAACATGGTATAGTATACTATAAGGAAGACTGAAATTAAAAAGAAGGACCTGTGCATATGTTCAATGCTGTCTGTTACAGGAATTCATAGAGAGTAACATAGATTAGTAAGAGATGAATAAGAAAAGATGTTTCAAGAACAGATGGCTGATGAAACAGCTGCAGGTAACAAAGGGTATAGACACTAAAATGAAAACAAAAATGTTTCCCAAGAAAGCAATATTCCATTTACAAACATTATTCATATCTGTTGCATATATTGCTGTATTTTAGGAGCAGATGAAAGAGTGTGACAGTTCAGACATAGATTTTAAAAGTTTGAAATATGCACATGTAATCTGGAAACAATGAAATGCACAAATGTATCTGCTTGAAAATCTTCTCGGTCTCGGAAAAAACTATTAGGAAAATAACACTAGATACACTGTTCTAGCACTATCATTTTCCACAGTTTATTGGTTGAAGGGGATAAAAGCTCTTTTCACATCAACACGCTATATTGAATAGTGTGGAGAAGAGCAGAACTGGTGATAGGTTTCTCCCCAATTTTACCTTCATCAGTTTTTTGCTACCTTTTTTCCATTCCATCTATTTTAATAGATCCACACTAACCAGAAGGAAGCTAGATTTTACCTCTTCCCCCTCCCTTGTGAGGATAGACTGGAGTTTCAATTAACACTAGAAGATGAAAGAGTTAACAGCTCTGTTTTTCTTCTGACAAAGAAGACTGTCATGCTTAAACCAGTGGTCAGTATTTTTAGAAAGGATGTTTTGTTCAAAAAAAAAAAAAACCCAAATCCAAAATTTTTAAAAATCTTTTCTGAATTTTGTTTCTAAGTATACCTTCTCATAAATGGAAAACTTAAACATAGCAAAGAGATATTTCAAAACTTTACACAGAATTAACCATAGAGCCGCTTGCCTGCAGGAGCCACCAGAGGGACAGTTGTTAACAAAACAAGATGTTGGGGTGCAAACTTACAAATATGCAAAATAGCTTAAATATTCCAAATATAATTAAAAAGGTCTAGCATGAAGCTTGATTCACATACAAATACAAACTCATATACATTAATAAAAACTCCTTTTTACAACCATATAATCTTTTAAGTCAGGTAGAGTTGGGGCGACTTGATGGAGTTTTATCAGCTGGATGCCCTTCCCTGATGCCATGTGATGTTTGCAGCAAATATGGTGGGTTGTGGGGGGTTCTTTTGCTTCCTAGAAGAAAAACATATGCTGCTACCTAGGATTGAAGTCTCAACCTTCCAAGTGGGAGGTGCAAATGTTCACCACAACACCATCACACTGCTCACTTCTACACATCAATATTTACATTTAAATAAAGGCACACCTACAAATTCATGACTTACATAGAGTATTAACATGTACAAATTTATGATATGAATTCAGCAAGAGCTCCAATAAGATGATGTGCTCCTAAACATACTGCTGAAAGAATCCTGAAATTTTTTTTAAAAGCAAGCAATAATAAAAAAAAACCAATATAATATCTTATTCATATACATAATGAGAACGGAAGAAAAAAGTTTCCTTGTTTCTAATATAGAGTTTTAACTAACACAGACATATGGGTTTAGCCTAGCTTCAGTATATATTAATGGACATTCATTGTATTTATAGAAAAAGGTAATTGAAATATATGATGATAGAAAAGCATCATATCTTGATAGACTTGAATACTGGATCCTATCTGACAAAGTGCAATTCAGTGATGACAAAAGTAAAGTTTTACACTTAGGCAAGAAAAACCAAATGCACAGGTATAGAATAGATGGAACTCAACAAAAAGTAACTGTGACAAAGATTTAGAAATTCTATTGCACAACCACTTAAACGTGTCAGCTGCAGCTGTCGAAAAAGCCAGAAGGATAGCATCAAAATCATGTGAAGTGTTGGTACTACTTATACTGCTTTGGTAAATCACACCTGGAATACTACTTACAGTTTGTACCAGAATACAGAAAGATATTTAATGTAGAAGAAGTGCAGAGAAGAGCAATAAAGATGATTAGGAGGCTGGAGCTAAAACATATGAAGACCAGGTTGCAGGAATGGAATAGATTGCAGGAATATATGTATAATGAAGAGAAGGAGTCGTTATGATAGCAGTCTTCCAGTATTTGAGAAACTGTCCTTTAAAAGAAGGGCTGACCTATCTCCAAAGCACGTGGGGGCAGGACAAGAAGTAACAGATGGAGTTATCAAGGAGAGATCCAATCTAGAATAAGGAGAAATTTTATGACAATGAGAACAATTAACTAGTGGACTGGCTTGCTTCTAGAAGTTGTGGTTACTCCTTCACTGGAGGTTTTTAAGAAGAGATGGAGACCCATTTGTCTGGAATGCTTGTAAGTAGACTGAACTATAAAATCTCAAAGGTCCCTTTCAATTCTGTTATTCTGTATTCTTGAAGAACAAATTAAAGGGATTGTAAGCACAAAAGCAAGTTCCTTTGACACCTAATCCCATGAACTCCTTATTGAATAGTAAGTTAATAACAAGCCATAGGAGATCCATCCGTTATTTCATTCCCACCATGGGCCCTAATGATTAAAAGACAGTTCATAAATGCAAAGAAATGAAAATAACAGATAATCAGAGTTGGAAGGGACTCCAACAACACAGAAGGCAGAATGGTCAAGGAATGGTGGGAGAGGGTGATGGGAGCAGGGAGAGGAGACAGAAGAAAGCAGAAGAGAATGACTGGGTAGTATGAGCATTAGTGTGGTGTGTCGTATGGTACAGGTAGTCCTTGACTTACAACAGTTCATTTAGTGACACTCAAAGTTACAATGACATTGAAAGAATGTGACTTATGACTGTTTTTCACAGTTATGACCTTTGCAGCATCCCCATGACCATATGATCAAAATTCAGATGCTTGGCAACTAGTTTATATTTATGTTTGTTGCAGTGTCCCATGTGATCACCTTTTGTGACTTCTCATAAGCAAAGTCAATAGGGAAGCCAGATTCACTTAACAGCTGGGTTACCAACTTATCCATTGCAGTCATTCACTTAATGACTGTGGCAAGAAATGGTTGTAAAATGGGCCAAAATTCACTTAACAAATGTCTCACTTAACAACAGAATCATGTGGCTCAATTGTGGTTGTAAGTCAAGGACTACCTGCATATGGTAGGACATCAAAGAGGTGTGGCAGGAAGTGACAGTACAGAGAAAATAGAGATCCTACAGCAGTGAAAATAAGTAGAAAGCAAAAAGAGATATCAGTCCTAAGATAGCATTGTTGGGATAGGTGGGGATTGTAGTAGGAGAGCAGAGAATGATGGAAAGGGTGGAGAGCAAACAGAAACAGCAGGGAAATGAAATGGGAGAAGCAGTAGAGAGAGAATAGGGTAAAGTTCAAGGAGAAAGAAGTGAGAAAATTGCCAAACTGAAAAGTAATAGAACAGAAAACTGAGAAACAAAAGGACTGGCAAGGAGGAAAAGAAGAATTCAGTGGAGCAAAAAATGAGGGCAAATTTTGGGCAATTATCATGGGAAGCAAGAAAACAATGATAGAAAGCAGTAAAATAAATAAGGGATAAAAGAGAAATGTAGGTAGACTTTGTTCAGGGACTGCAATTGGTGTCAGTGAAATGGTTATTAAGCAACATGGTCACTAAGCAAATCATGTGACAAATTCAAAACCAGACAGAGCTCAAACTATCGAAGTATTTTTTTTTCAGAGAGAGAGAGAATGAGAGAGAGAGAGAGCAAAGTTTGCTCATTGATGCCAGCTTATTTAAACAAATTTCTCTCTGCCTGACGCATTTGCTTCTCTTCCCTGTCCCCCTTTTCTTTTGCCACCTCAGATGGTGGACTGAACTGCTTTTCTCCACACCACTAACTTAAAAACTGCTAGTCGCAAGATAAGAAACTCAGCTCTGTGATCTTAATTAGTTGATTAGAAGCTCTGGCTAGCTGGCAGCTGCTGTCTGAAACTGACCAGACCTTCATAAGTTCACACTAAAGGCTTTTGTTGCTGTAAATATGACATTGGGAAGCAAAAGGAAGATAGTGGAGAAATAGCAAGACAGAGTCAGGAAAAGGGAGATGAATAGAAAATACAGCGGGATGTAATAGAGAGCAAAGGGAGATATATAGGGGGCTGTATGACAGGAAAAAAGAATGATAGCATGGACAGAATTTTAAAAAAGTCAGCAAGATGGCTGGGATAATGCAGGATGGATGACAGCAGGAAGAACTAGGGCATAAAGAAAAAAGTCAGGCAGAAAAAATGGAAGCATATTGGGATGATGTGGGGCTACATTTCACCCTTTCTGCTTCAGAATTTGCTGCTGGAATTCTCCTAAAATTGGATAGTTACTTTCACAGCTGCATGTTCCCATAATACATTTGTTCTGAAGCTAATGCTGATCAAACTTTATGTCAACCAAAGAAAAGCAAAATCAACATAAATGCTCTGCTTTAAAGCCCATAAACTGTTAGCATGATGTAGAAATGTCACTGACTATATAATATTTGGAAACAGGAATGATTCTCAGTGTGAATTACCACATCTCATCAAGGAAAGAAAAAAAAAGGGAAACTTTTATATCATGGGAGTCAAATTCAAGGCCCACAGGCTGGATCTGGCCTGCGGGGTCCTTAGATCTGGGTCACAGGGCCGGCCTGGAAATACCATTTTGGCTGGCAGGGTGCTGCAGGAGGCCATCCAAGCTGAACATGGGGCACACGGCAACTGCCTGCAGTTCCCCATGACCCATTTTGGTCGGCAGGGTGCTGCAGAAGGCTGTCCAGGCCCAAAACAGGGTGTGAGTGGGCCACCAGCCCCCATGCACCGTTTTGGCTAGCAGGATGCTACAGGAGACCATCCAGGCTCAAAACAGATCACATGGGGGCTGACCGTGCCCCCCACACCCTATTTTGCCCAGCAGGATGCTGCAGGATGTTATCCATCCCATCTTCCCCCCACCCCTCCAGCCAGCCCACGGAAGACAACCACGATGCTGATCCGGCCCTCCAAAAAATCCAGTTTGACACCCCTGATCTATATTATATCGGGAAAAAAAGGGGGGGGATCCTGGAATGTCTTATAACTCCTTTAAAATATTTTATCTATCCAACATGGATATTTCTCTTGAATTTCAGTCTCTTTAAAGGGAGCTACCATTTTTTGCTTTATATTTTACAATTTGTTTTTTCAGCCCCTCACCTCCCACCCATCCCACAAAATTATACATAGGAAATAAATAATAAGTAGATTTGAAAATCTAAATCTAAAACATGATAAAGGTTATTTTCATGCTAGGGAATCTCTTTTTGATCTATTGCTTTTGAATGAATTATAATTATTTTCCTGTGTATATAAATGAATTAATTTGTCTTATGTGAATTTTGTTTGGGGTTAAGAAGACAAAAAGACACATAGTGATACATTTAGTCACAGAAAAACATGAAAAACTGATGCTGATAGTGAGATTACTATTTATTCTGTTAGATTCAACACAGTGTAATTTATCTTCTTCGTCTCTGGCACTTAGCAGAATCACAAAATATTTCATTCTACATCACCATCATGTCTTAGTTGACAATACTATTGTCAATAAAAAACCACATCCTCATTTACTTGCACTACATCATATAGAAGTATACACACACACACACACACACACACACACAAAATAATTTTCCCAATATGTTTCCATCAACAAAGTGACATATACAATTTGATATGATGTGAGTAAAATGAAAACCACTATGTTGTTGATGTGTACAAAAATGGGCAAAAAAGCACAATGCAATTTTATATTATACTGATTAAATCTAAGAGGTTTCTGGCTTTGTGGATATTTTCCTTATTTTATTAACTTCTTTTTAATGACTTTCAGCATGTATAGACACAGCTTATTGCAGTTCCTTAATGGTGTTCTATTTACATAGCTCTAGTGATATGGCATTTATTTTTCAGGAATATTAAACAGACAAAACATATTTAAATATTCTGCAAACCAGCCTGTCTTATGAAAATTGTATGCACTATTGGAAGATATCAATGTGAGTGGAGTATTTAAAAAAAAACAGCCAAGAGGTAACAAATATCCTTATTTTTCAAAATTTAGGATATCAAATATAAAACTGAAATTTTGAAAACTTTTTGGGATACAAATAGCCTCTGTTGACTGATTATTAGAATGTTGTTGTATTTGTTTCAATGTATAGTGTCATTTACTTCTATTTCCATTTATGCTGAATATTTTCTATAATTTATTTTTTGTTTCTACTTTTCCCTGTTTGTTCTGTATTTCTCTATAAATTGCAATGTGCTTTAACATATCTATATATACATTGTCTTGGCAAATAATTTTCTTGTGCAAAATTAAATTTATTTTCAATATATTTAAAGGCATGACACGTCTATAGAATCCCATTCCAGATCTCCATGTGTTTCTAATTGAATGGAATTTCTATCAGTAGCAATTTTCCTAGCATGAAAAAAATTGTTGCTATTATGACTGAGATTATACAATGGGGGGAGGGGAGCAATCTGAGCTTTGATCCAATGGAAATAATTTCTTGAAAAGGGGGACTATGATAATTCAAAGAGGCCTACCCCAGTTTCATTAATATGAGAGAAATATGGATATTACAGCATTCCAAAATTATTAATTTTGATACATTGTATGGCAGTGTGAAGTTGTCAAGAGTTGATTTGATTTGAGTGAAATTGAGTTGAATTACTGCTTCAAACAAGATCAACAAATAGATTCAAAGTTCTGAATTGAATTTTTTGCTTTTGAATCATTTCAGTCACATTTGACAGAGATTCAGAAATTTCAGAGCTTTATAAAAACTTGCCATAAGAATGTATTTGTCAGCCTTGAAAGCTCTATTGGAAGCAGCTGAGGAATATAAAAAACAGGCTGACAAACATAGGTCTCCCCAGCCTCCCTTCCGGGTGGGAGACCAAATTTACTTGTCAACCAAGTAACTTAGGTTAAGACTGCCTAGCAGAAAATTGGGACCAAAGTTTCTCAGACCTTTCCCCATAGTGAAAGTGATAAATCTGATAACTGTCCAGCTTAGCCTCCCTCGCATATTAGGGAAAATACACCCTATCTTTCACAGTAGTTTGTTAAAGCCAATTGTCGGTTCAAGGTTGAGGCCTCAAGCAGCTGCTCCCCTCAAACCAGTTGCAATACAAGGGGAAACCCATTATGAGGTGAAAAAAAAATCCAAGATTCTAGGTTGCATAGAGGCCAGTTACAATATTTAGTACACTGGAAGGGGTACACTTTGTTGGAAGCTACCTGGGTGAAAAGTTGGGATGTCAAAACGGATAAGTTGGTAAAACAGTTTTATGACAAATTCCCAGACAAGCCAAAGGGTTCTCCTGGGGGCCGGAGATATTTGTTAGTTGGAACGCTGACAGTATGTTTCAACTGCTGTTTATGTAACTTTGTTTTCCTATAATCTTTAGCCTTGTTTGCAAAGTGAAGAGAAAATAAGGAATGATATGGATTTATTTTGTGCTCTTCTCACACAAAAATTTGGTTTTTCTTGAAGGTTCCTCTATGTTTTTGAAATCAATACTTTTTAATTCTTATTTTTCTATCAATGGTAAGATTAAGCACCACAATATCTTAGACCTCAAGTGCAGTCTAATCTTTTGCACTTTCAATTCTGTCTTTCCTCTTTCATTCATCTGACTTCCAGTTCCAGAAAATACATTTTCTCTTTTCATTACTTATATATCTTGCTTTGCTCTTAGCTTTCTGTTTTTTTCTGACTCAGTGACAGAATGCTTGTTGTTAAAAACTGTGCATCAATGAACTGTGAATGTAAAAACTGTGTGTCAATGAAGATTTTCAATCATTCAGAAAAATTATCTAAAGATTGAATTATGGCAACTGAACTAATTTTCAGTTGTTATGGTTGGTTTGAGATGTTTTGCTACACATCCAGGCAGCTTCTTCAATCTGAACAAATTGGTTAGGATGCCATAAAAATTATTTATTTATATCAAAATCAGTTATACCACACAGAGATAATGTACATATTCCTCAATGTGAGTGGAGTACTTAAAAACTAATAGAATGAGCATATGATATACAATTTCTACAAGAGGTTAACATTGCAAGTGAGACATGCCACAAGCTGCCCAGCCCAAAGAAGCAAATGGCAAAGGTTATGAATTTCTTGTTTAACACGGATACTTTTAAAAATGTAGCTTTTATCTTGAAAATGGACACTTCCTGCATTGGCTCAGTTCAACTTCTATAAGCTCACTTATATGCAATTTGTGAGCTGCTATGACACTATTGCTATAATATGTCATAATGAATCAATTATTAAATAACTAATGCTTATTTGAACTGCAGCAATCAATGATTAATAAAATAATACAATTTAAATTATAAAAGTAACATGCAGATTAACAACAACATGGAACTTTCATGACTTCATAGTACTTCAGAGATATAGTTAAGATAAGTGAAAAAAGAACATTCTTTGCATGTCACCCAGGATTATAAAGAAAGATTGAAGTTTCAGCATATGAGACAGATGTCACAAACATTTAAACAGCTGTCAGCCTGGTTCAATCTGTCATTAGCTTTGACCTTACATTCAGTTTAGCTTTTAAATGTTAGAAAGGAGCAAAAAGAAATGAACAAAGCAACATAGTGAAATTACACAGCTGCCTGAAATATTAAATGAAAGGAATAAACATCTGTTATCTTGCTCTTCAAACTTTGATGGTTTGGAGAAAGGTTCTGTTGTCTTAGATCTTTAAGAGCATCTGAGACCCATGATGCACCTGTGAAGATTTTTTCAAAACATGGATGCACATCAAAGCCCAATGCTTTGTTCTTTGCCAACCATATGTCACTGAGGCAGGAAAAAAATGTCGATCTTATTAGAAAGTCTTAGACTTTGGTTGAGTAAATGATCTGAGGGATAACCAAAGCAGGCATAAAATCATGGTGAATTAACTTTTCCAAGAATATCTTTCCCCAGAATTCAAATAGGCCAAGAATTTTTTTTTTTAATCTAACATTTTAGATGAATTTTCTCAGTTTACATTTACTATTACATATTTCAAAATGACTCATGTATATTTTGCTTCTATGTTTATGCCCACAGAAAAGGATAAAAATAGAGAGCACCTTATTTATTTTTTAAAAAAATGACTTTTGAATACATTTTATCTCCTCAAGCTGGAGAAATGTTAGCAAGTAAATAATTATTGCATTCTTCCAACAAATAAAATGTAAAGTATATGTGTTACATCATGTAAACAATTAATACACGTTTGGTATTTATAAATATAATTTTCCTCTCTTACCCACAACCCCAAATAAGCTGCTTGCAGCTCAGAAGAGCATGTATGTAACATCACAATATCCCCAATATTAAGATAGAAGAATAAACTTTGCCCCATGAATACCTCAAATTGATGAATGTACAAAATAATTTATTATATACATATTTCAATTTTCGTTACAAGGTTTGCCATGAACATATGTTATACATTGCTATCCAAGGCTGTGAGGAAACTGTTGTTTGATGTCCTTTTGTGGTGCCTACAAGTTGTCTGGGTCTCAATGGGAGAAAAGAGACTGAAGCTGAACTGTAGTAAGTGTGAATTGTGGATTCACTGGTATTCTCTGTAGCTACAAGAATTATTTTTGATGGATAAGCACTACTTTTAGGGAAGCAGTTTTGTGATTTGGATGTCCTTCTGCTGGAATATCAGGTAAAATAGGATCAAAGAGGCCGACACATACTTCATTTATGGTATCAATTGTGACCTACCTAGATCTAGCTATAGTAATTCATGCCCTTATCATCACCTAGCTAGATAAATGAAATGTGAGCTATTTGGGACTTTCTTAAAACTGGTTCAAAACCACATTTGGTTAAAAATATAATAGCATACATAATTTCTAGCTTCCATCATTGGGAGCATATAACACTGACTTTGTTGACTTTTCATTGGCTTACAGTTAGTTTCCAGGTACAATTTATGATAGAATTTATTACCTGAATATATACAGGAGTACCTGCTTTAATCATTATTGCCCAACCAATTATCTCAAACAGAAATAAACTGTTACTGATTCCACATATTACAGGAGATCTGAAATGAGAAGGTGCTGATTTTCCATGAACAATCTTCATATAGAGATTAGACTTTTCCCCTCTTTGGGATGTTTTAAAAATTAACGACAGTTGTTCTGGACCACCTCTCCTGATTTATCTTTATTTTCTATTTTATAAAGAATAAAAGTTTATGTTGGGTAGTGTTGTTTTACTGTTTTATTTTTTTTAATCCTTTAGATGTTTTTACTTGGTTTTTATAACCTATGTAAGCAGCCAATAGATTGGATTTTGGTGGGGTGGGAATGTGGCAAGTAAAGTAAATAAATGAATATTGAACAGAGTTGTTTAATTTGGCATTCCATTTTATTTATTCTGGTGGAAGTTTAGTATGATTTTCATGCAACAGCCAACATTCTGAAGTCGTATTTATTTCTTGTCCCAAAATATTTATTTTTAGCAGCAGTCTGTCAATCAACTGTTTAATAATTGAGAAGGACCAAGTTTGGGAATTGTGAGTATAATAGCCATCAATTTCATGCTGTTATTTGGTTACCTACATTAATAAATAATCAGATGTCAATCCAAACACTTCAGGAATTAAAATGGAAAGTGGGGATTGAAAGTACAATGCTTTCTGGTGCAATATCCAAACAGCTCATCCCACCCCCCCCCACGAAATCTAGTTCTAATTCCAGACAGGCATTCTAAAGAGGTCATTCCAGAAGCCTGTAAAATGATTAGTGATTTTTACACAGCTGTGGGAAATGAACAACAATAAAATAAAATGGGCAAATTTGTAAAAAAAATACATTTATGGGTAAATAAGCATAAAAATAAGCAGCATGTTTATACATGCTAATTATGAGAGTAACCTATTCAGTGAAATGTAAAGATCAATAAATTGGAAAGTGAAGCTAGGCAATTATTTGCTTTTCTGAGCTTATGAGATTTTGAATACACAAATATATGTACAAATATACTTGTCTTGACAATTAGCAAGAAGAAATAAGTTCAGGTGGGGTTCTTCATTTCCAAACTTTGAATTAATGTTTTAAATATGAACAAATTTGTTCTAAATCAATATATCATCTGGTTAGCTAAGCTTGCACATTAAAGTAAGCTTCACATTCACATATTTATTAGTTTCATGGATTAGGGCTTTTGTTAAAAGTGGTGACTTCATGTGAAATAAAACTGAACTATTGACTACTTGTTACACCAGAATACTAAAATCCTACAGATAAAATCCTCAGTCTGTCTATGCCACTTATTCACCAGAATTTTGAAATAAGCTAAAGAGATGAGTTAAGGAGCTGGCAGGAAACAATTGGAATCAAAGTGAAAAACAAAGAGAAAAATGGCTTGCAAGTAAATAGACCAAAGAAGAAGGAAGAAAAAGATAAGGTGTTGTGGGATTCTATTCAGAATATTCAGAGGAAAAAGAGAATCCAAGGAGACAAAAGACATTAATGTGATTGTATTTGCCATGACAGGTTGCCAACAAAGTTTTAATAAAAGTCCTTGATTAACTTTTGCAGAATTTAGTAGCAACTAGGCTAAGCACTTAGCAGAAGCAACATTATTGATAGCAAAGAGATGTTAATTTCAAACTGATAGTGCAGTTAAGTCACAAAGTAATTCAGGTGAGAATCAAAAAAGAGGTGGGAAGCTGAATGATTCTTGCAAAAAGTTATCTGCAAAAAACAATCTGTCACAAAAAATGAATACCTTTCTATCCAGGTTATATTGCAAATAAAGAAAGGAGTTGCATGCTAGTTTTTTTTCCTGGTTAGTGCTAAACCTTATTCTATCCTTCTCATATCATCAATAAATCCTAGCACTGCTGTCACCTAATTAGAATTTTTCACTCTCAAAGCCCTACAAAAGGACTTACGGTTGTTTATTCAAAGGGGGGGGGAGAATCAAATATTTGTAACAACAACATGAATATAGTTGTAACAATATTTTGAAAACATTTGTAACTACAATATGAATACAGTTGCAACAATAATTTTTCTAAATCCCTAGAGTGTCAGAGAGGACAGGTGCAGAAACAGCATGAACTTGACTTAATGAAAATCAATTGGGGATTTTCAAACTTTTTCAGATTATAGAATCATTAATTAAAGAAAAAAAAAGTCCTAGGATCCCTGATTAGGAGACAGGAATCCCTTTAACTGTCCTCCTTGAAACACTGGGTTTTTGGGGTTTTTTTTGCCAAACCTCACATTTTCTGTTGTACCTTAGAAAAATTGCTATGGATACCATTAGTTGTGTTGAGCAAACTTTTTGTTTTAACCGTAGTCTGTCATGAAGCTGTGGAACTAGTTTGAATAGTAGGAAAATTGCCCTAAAGGAAAAAGGAGTAATGTCGCTTGAATGATTATAAAGTTGCTTGCCTAAGACAGGAATTAGGAGCAGAGGTGGTATTCAGCAGGTTTTAACCAGTTCTGGAGAACTGTAGCAGAAAGCCTTGGTGGTACAGGCTGTTAAACAC
>AZIM01000106.1:503684-513863 GCA_000516915.1 Ophiophagus hannah
TTCCTTCCTTCCTTCCTTCCTTCTTCCCAAGAATGCCTGTTAGAATATCAGCCTGTGGGCATAATTTTTTTAACTGAAAAGATTATAAGTGTTTATAAGCATCAAGTGATAATAGCAAATATAATATCTCCCCATGTTTTTATATAGAACTATATTTCTTAACTGCTTTGAGATATAGTTCATCAACATATTGTACAGACAAAAGATACATCTTACTTAACCCCAAATAATAATGTATAAATGTTTTAAGAAATGTGCTTCCTCTTTTTTAATATAAAATATTCCCTGATATTTTTTTATTGTTGCTTTTATAGAAACTATCAGCTTTTGTGCCTGTTGCCAATGAAAATGTTAGCAATGTTCTGAGGGCTACATTCAAAATTGGCAAGAAAGCAAACTATTCTATATTAAATGGTAGGATATTACAGAAGTAATTGATGGCAAAAGCAATAATGAAATTTGTAAAGTGGAATGTAACTTGCTTGAATGTTACATCCACATAAAAATAGTTGGAATAAAAAAAGCTGACTTCATCTTTTTAAAAAGAAACTCACTTAAGAGAACAAGATGGTATCAGCTTAAAAGTGCTAGGATAGGAAGGAGTTAGCAAAACAGTTATACAGACAGGAAGGGTTTAAAGGGTGTGATGGGTTTGATAATAAGCACAATTTAAAAAGTCAGTATGATGAAATGCTTCAAAATATACTCAAGGGGTTTTTTCCCCAGTCTTTATTTGTACAGGACTTTCATTTGGTTACTTAGCACACCAATCTTAAACAGTCATTTCCCTTTGCAGTACTATGTTCCTTTTAAAGATACATTCATGAATTATTTGTAGTTTAGTGTGGTCAGTTAGTGGGAATAATAAGGTAACTGCAATGTCATGTAAACGCACAGAAGACATTACAAAAACACCCGCTACAAATCAGTACTATAATAATGTAACTTTTAAGGAAAGGAAACTACATTAAAGCAGTCTGGAGAGATAGCACTCCTTGAACACATCCAGTCTAAAAAAACTTACTACTTCTGTGGGTAACTGGATTATTGTTAAACTCTTCTTCCTGTTAGGACCCTTTTGTTCTTGTTATGTTTTATTTGGTGTTCTTTTTTATTTTGCTACTGGAATGACATTAAATACTTCATAATTCCTATAATTTAAATCCATTATTGCATGCTTATACTCTGGAAAAACAGACACATATCTTGTGTGATATATTTTCAAGTATTTGAAGAATGTCATTTTACAGAATCTTTCCCACCTACCTCCATCTTCTCATCTCAAGGCCGGACATTCTCAGTTGTCCAACCTCTCTTTATTTAAGCATTTATTCATGAACATTCAGCTTGTGTTTGTTGTAACTACAGGCACAGGATTAAAAACACATAACAAAGAAAAACATAAAATGAAAAAAAAAACCAGTAAAACCAAGGCCAAACCACAATTGTGTCTTTATTCCCAACACAATTACAAGACAAGCTCGCCCAATGCTGTCACATAATGTCTGAAAAACAAAACAAAACCAGGTTTTTCATAACCTTATGGAAAGTAAAGTATACTGCCCAGAACTGGATACGATATTCAGGGAGTATTTGATCAACACAGAATAAACTGATTCTATTATTTCCTACTAATAAAAACATTGATTTTATTGATGTAGTCTAAACTGCACTTGCTTTTTTTTAGTTCTGATTCATATTCAATATGACATCAACCTTTATTCTAAACTGTTTTTCACAATACTACCAGCAAAGATGGACACTTTTAACCACAATGATATAAAACAAATGAAACATGATATCAGAATTTAATACTTAAGTTTTCATTGTGATTGTAAGGTATACATTTCAGCAAGGTATCCTTTGCTTTCCTGGAAAAAAAAAACCTTTGACTATGTCACTTATTTCCTGTGCTATATCTTCTTCTTCCTTGTGTATTCCTGCTAATATTTCCTATTGTATATGTGTATATTAATTTAAGTTTATATTATTTTGCATTTATCTCCATTTATTATCTTTAGATATTTTTCCAACATATCTAGATTGGTTTGAATTGTATTCCTGTTGTTTAAAGCTTTACCTCTCTCTCATTCCAATTTGGGCAATCAAAATTTATTATCTTAACATGGTAACGAAGAGCAAAAAGCAAAAATTAAAAGCATAATCTAAGCTCAAACTGCCTAATCAGGTAGTCTTCAACCTACGACTACAATTGATCCCAAATTTCTGTTGTTAAGTGAGACATCTGTTAAATTGCTCCATTTTATGACCTTTTTTCCCACAGTTGTTAAAGTGAATCACTGCAGTTGATAAGTTAGTAACACGGTGGTTAAATTAATCTGGCTTCCCCATTGATGTCCAGGAGCCATAGCATCTGACGCGGTCCTTGTTGACCCGGCAGCAACCGATCCAGTGTAGAATTTTGTTGATTTCTTCTCATCATTAGTGATGGTAGGTGCCTGGGCTGGTTCACTGTGGCTAAGCCACTACTCATCCAAAGACAGTAATCCGATAACCGTAGGAACCACACCGAATAGCTGTCTAGGCCCAGTCACAGCAGCCTAACTGCCTGTTTGGTGGCAGAAGACAGGATCAGGAATGGGGGAAAGGAGGAAAGCAGCCTAAGTGCCTGTTTAGTGTTGTTGTTGTTGTGTTGTTGTTGTTGTTATTATTATTATTAAACTTCAGATTGCCAAACTGTTTATCTTCAGCTGAAATTATCAGGAAAAACTATGAACTGCAATCCTCTTTAAAACTGTGATTAGCCTTCCCACAATATGATTGAATCTCTCACAACATCATTACAATAAACAAGTTAGTTCTAATCTGTTTTTAAAACTTTTATGAAACTGTCTTTGAAGTTTGATGTACTAAACTAAAGGGTGACAGTTTATTCAACCAAACTTCTGCTATTTTGTTGATGCCAATTTGAAACTCCATTGTTTTTAATAGTTTTGGAAGATTCAGTTGAAGCTCCTCAGCTGATAACCTAGCTTAAAAAATCTGAAAGTTTTTTTTAAAAAATATGGATCTTGAAATAATGAGCTTCAATTCTCAGATTTTTGTGATGGAAGATTGCTTTTAAATGGAAAATAATTTAGTATGCATTCTAGGTACATAAATTTACCTTCAAGTTGATTTTGATTTCTGATTATTTTCCATACAGTTTTCTTGGCAGTATTTATCAGAAGTAACTTGCTGTTCCTTGTTCTTATGGTTGAAAGAGACTGACTGGCCCAAAGTTTTCAGTTAGGTTTGTGCCTAAGGCAAGACTAGAATACACAGCACTCTGATTTGTACCCTGATGTCTTAAACATTACATCAAACTGGCCACCTTCTTTTTTCCTAATGAACACTGCTGGAGATGTTTGCTAGATATTGCTGATAAAAAGGATGATATTTCCCTGATTGCTGCTGAGAATGCTAGCTGGTGATTTTCTGTTAGGGTTGTTAGTTACTGAAAATGGAGTCTGGCTTCCAGTTTGTTTGCTGCTGATTCTATAGGTGATTTTTATCAATTTGAAATAATAAAAAGACACATAATTTATTTAGAAACAGCAAAATGATTTTGAGACTTTTGCAGTTCATTGAAAACATATCACTTCTAAGATGTGTATATCAACACCATTATGAATAAAATACACTGTGGCAGAAGATAATTTGATAATTCATTCAAAATATACAAGTAGCTGATCCTGATGAGTTTTCCTTTTGTTTTGTTTTCAGATGAAGTAGAAAAAAAGAATTAAAATAAATGAATTGAGAGACAGAAAGAAATAAAACTAGACTGACACAGAGAGACAAACAGTGGATTAGATCAACAAACAGATGGGTTTTACTTATATACAAATTTAGGTAGCAATAGGATTATACAGAAGAACAAATAGTCTACAAGGACCCCAATCAAGGCTAACTGAAAAAACTCTCACAATCCAAATGGAATAAATTAAAAGAAGGCAAAGGATTATTCCAAATTCCAAGTTCCAAATAGCAGAAAAGTAATTTTTCTTTTCTTTTAAATGTATTCTGTGTGAGTACTTAATTGAGTTTTTCTCTGAATTACATATCACCAAGAATATAACATTTTTATTTGGCTTTAAATCTTATGTCATTTGAAGTAACCTATAGCAATTCCTGGACTATCCCTTACCTTGTCACAATAACTCAGAACAGCTTGTTCTTGTAGCTCCTCTCAAGCAATTGCTACAATTTCTCACAACAATCATATTGGCACTTGAGCTATGAATGGCTATTGGCCCATATGGTCCCACTTCTAATGGATGTATGATTCTAGTATGCTTAGAATTCACCATCTGTTGACTCCTGTATTGACTATCAATTGCATCATAAGAATTTAAAATTTAACCCTGAATTAATTTCTGAGACTATTGGCTTGAATATATTCTTTTATGAAGTTGATTAAAAGCCAGATTTGTTGGTCTAAAGCTCACATAACTTTTCTGAAATAGTGTTCCTGTTGTGTTTTGCATTTTACTGGCACTGTGATTTTACACCCATAAGTTACAAACATTTATTTACATGTCTAATACTTAAGGCATTTTTCATAATAGAAAAAAAGAATCTTCATTTGCATATTTTATAAAGTATAGGCACAATTTAATTAAATTCACAGTGTTTAGTATTCATGAAAATTTGATGTTTTGTCTAATGTTTTAATAAATATTTTTTCAAAAAAATGACATAATTTTTTTATTATTCATTATTCTATTTTCTTAGTTTGGGTAAAACTAAACTATTTCTAAATTAATACGCTAAAGTGCATAAAAATTCACTTATTATTTAATTAATATTATTGGTTTAAAAACTATTATAATAGTTGACTATTCCTCTCTGTTAATAGTTGACTGTTTTTTCTGATTGGAACAGACTTTAATTCAACTTTATAAAGCTTTGTGAAAAGCCATCAGGGTTGGGGTCTGCATCTTAGTAGCTCTGCTACTTGCATCTTAATAGCTTAGCATAATGAGAGCTTCAAGCCTTTTGCAATGTATTGATACTGTAGAGAAAATAAGCAGCCAGCCAGTAGATTTGTCATATTCTTACAAAATGTGTATCATATGAATATGTACTATCAAAATCATCACTAAGAATCACCAATTCTTAGTGATCACATACAATGAATATTCTCCATGGTGATATTCCTCCATGTCACAACCTGTTTTTCATGTCTTCCAATGACATACTTTTTGCACTGTATTTGAATATATCCACCTTGTTGTTGATCATTCTCTTATTATTATTTGTCCATATTTGCAAGCATTAGAACCTAGGCTCTGCTTTTGGTGTCTGTATCTGAAGTAGAATAATGTCTTTGTGCCTCAGATCACAGCTTTGAGATGATGTTTTTCAATTATCCATTTCTTTGTTTTCTTGGCTGTCCACAGGATTTTCATAAGTCTTCTCCAACACCAAATATAAATGCATCAATTTGCTTCCATATGGTATCACAGAGAATACCTTTGCTTGCATGATTCTGATCTTTTTATATATCTTTTTATATATATACATTTCATTGCATTTCAATAACTTTTCTAAGAACTTTACATCTGCTCTAATAAGTCTGTGTCATTTTTTTTGTATCCTGTTACAGTTGATGATAGTTCTTAGGTACCATCACTTTGGTATCTTCACTATCTTTTTTAAAGATGTTATTGTTATTCCTGCTGACATTGATACAGTCTTCATTACTTTAAATTTTAGAGCCATTTTTCACTATTCTCCTTGACTTTTATTATTGGAGCCTGTACACCCTTTGCACATTTTGCTTTTGGAGCAAGTGTCATCAACATTTTTGATGTTTAAAACTGCATTCACCTTTTTTTCAATCCTTTAATATATATTCAACATACAGCTTGAATAAATAAGTAGAGAATATACAGCCTTGTTCAAACCCTCTGTTTTATTTTACTGGTAAAGATTTGTAGCAGATTCCAACTTCCTGTTCTTTGTAGACAAGAAGTCACTCAGACTCTAAGTAATAGGCTACTAGCTATTTTTATTAATTAACCAATTTAAATATCTTCACTGACAGTATTTCCTGATTATTTTGGTAACAGTTTTGTTTGAAAATATTTCTATTAAAAAGACAATAATTGTTTTTTTAATCTTTTAAATATTTGTACCCTGAAAAATAAAATTCTGTTTTCACCTTGTCATTTTGGGATGCTGAGTATAGATCAATGTTGTGAGACAAAAATGAATTTCAACAGCTGTAGAATTAGGCTGCCATGTAACAAAATGGACAAAAGTGAAGGGGGTCTGAATACTTTTAGAATGCATTGTACATCCATATTTTTAAAATATTGCTCAATACACTTTCATTGAAATCTTTTGCATGCTAGTACCTTTAAAATTATAAGAGTTTTCAAAATGTACTGTTTAATAGTGTAATAATCCAATTCAAGTTTGACAAAAATTTCCTCTTTCTGCAAATAGCAACTATTATATCTAAAAACATTCTTTACAAGTGCATAGATATTTGAATAACTTCAAGAATTTCTCTCCTACATACTTAAAGGTCTGGGGAAAACTGGCTAAGAATATGCCAGTATTTGGAGAGATCTAAGAATCCCATTGTCAAATCTAACAAGTTACAGTGAGTTACTGGTCTCTTGCTGTTAAGAGTGAAGAATGCCAAAAAAAGGTTGTTAGACATTGTTGATGATATGAGTATCATATTGCGTATACCTCACCTTGACCATTCTTTTTAATGGACAAGGAATACAGATAAGGCTATTGAGAAATCTGAAATCTTGTAGCAGGAAATTTTCTAAAGTAGAATGGTACTTAGCCACTGAAAAGTGTCAATGCCAATCAAGTTAATTGTTATTCCAACATTTTGACCTTGCATCCATCCTTGAAGTTTATGAGGAATGCAGGTTGTGAATCAAAGACCATTTATTGATGTAACAACTTCTAGAGAATATATAGCATGAAAGACTTTGTTACAAAGAAAATAGTTTAATAATTAAGTCTACTGTGCATTGACTTTTACATTAAACAGACAAGAAAAGACATAGATATTCAAGGTCTGTTGATGATCTCCCTATGAACATTAAGAAAGCATACAGAACAGTAAAAATTCCCTCCAAAAACAGAATATATGTTAGAAAGGAAGTTTTTCTTGTTACACCACATGCCTAAGTTTCAAATTTATAAAGTGAGCATTAACATATTGGAAAATCACCTTCACCAAAAAAAAATCATTGAGAAAAAGTCTAAAAATGTAAAAGTCTCTTGCCTCTATTCAGTAAGATATAAAATTTGCCAAAAAAAAAAAAACCCTGGAAAAGTAATAGCAGTTTATCTATGCAGTGTCATGCTAGAGTCCTCTGAATATTTTAATTGCAGATTATAACTGTGGAGAAGTTTCTTCTAATGCATAGGTAATCTCGATTTAAGACCATTCATTTAACAACCATTGAAAGTTGTCATAGACTTCAAAAAAATACATGGGACCTGTTTGCTAAGTTATGACTGTCTCCCTCCCAATAATGCTTGGTTGGATTTCAAGTCCTTGGCAATTGGTTCACATTTATGACCCTAAATTCTTAACCATTACAAAAAAACTGCTCCAAGGCAAGATTTTAATATTGAAGCTTTCCACATCACAAGTGTATTTCCAAGCCTTTGTAATGTAACTTTAGATTAAATTAGAACAATTTTGAGATGTCTTTATTTGTTTTCTGATCTATGTGGATAATCCTAAATATGTGATTCTTATATTTTTTGAATCTAGAGTCTGAAGGTTTGGAAGTTTTTAGTTGCTGTTAATTTTCAAAATATTGCTTTTGGATAAAACCTGGGTTTAAATATTGACCAACACTTTAGTTTAATGTACAATTGCACCATCATTCCAAAGAATGGAATTTTGAAAGAGCTACTTGATTTTTGTGTCATCTAAACACTTCACCAAAAAAAAAAAAGGAGAAGGGGAATTCTGATTCAAAAGGCTTCAAATCATCTCCTCTAAAATCTGGGTTTCTGAAAAATCCACACATTTCTTAATGCAGTGGGTATCTTGGAACTTTTAATTATTGAATCTCTGCGTAATAAAAAGATCCATATATAGAATGACTTGGTCTAATGGAAATAATTAACAGAACAAATAAAACTTCAAGAAAAGAATTTTTATTCTGGTTATTAACATGCTGATGTATCAAATAATTTATTATTGGGATCAGTATTTGAATGTCCCTTCAGCAAGAAGCCAGTGCTGGCCCCTTACAGTGTTGGATAATTTCTGACCCATCTCCAGTTTTCCCATTCTAGAGAAGGTTGTTGAGAAAATAGCTCTGCTAAAGCTTCGCATACATATTTTATATAACTTCTTTCCATGATTTTTAGTTACAAGTGAGCCCCTGTCTATATGTCTGAATGAAGAATCACAACATTAAATGAAACTTCCATGAAGTTTGCTTCAGGAAAGACTCTGTTAAAACAAAATTAGAGACTTGAAAAAGAAATATTCTGAATATTAATTCTGTAGTTCTGGAAATTTATTTGAAATTTATCCAGTTTTTTTCACTTTTATCCATTATGCTCATATATCTCCCTTAGGAGATACTTTCCTGTGATATAATCACAGTATAAAAAGCATTGCTGTATCTCAACATAAAATCCATGGACATACTTTTAGAATGTACAATATCAGGCTCATTGGACATTATTTTTAACCTGGAAGCTTTATTATATAAATGAAGATAATTTATTACATTATTGCTTGACCTTCTCATAGATATCAAGAGATAACAAGATCATTGCTAATGTTTGCTTCTTTATAATCTGTCATCTTTCAAAAACAAAGCTAAGTGTTCAAGAAGGCATTTGTAAAATCAGGCAGTAACAAGGCAGCAATAAGGACATTTTGAACAAATGTAGAATAAATAAGGATTTGGCTAAATCACACTTTTTAAATAACTGATGATAAGCAGTTTGCATAGTATTGGACTGTCATAGAACAGAACTTGTTATGTTTTTTTCTCATTACATTTCCAGAGGGAAATGAAATAGCAGATTTTGGTGATTTTGATTTCTTGGTGTTTTATCATCATTGCTTTTGTTTTAAACTGATATGGGTATTATGAGAAAATCTATAGGGAGACTATTAAAAGTTATACTAGTATTAGTGTGTTTAATGTCATAATTATATTTTTATACATAAAAAATATGTATGATTTCTGTAATATACTGACATGGAAGAGGACTAAGAAATATCAGGCAGGTAGATGCACAACAAATTTGAGGCTAACATTATGTCCTGTGCTTGAGACTTGCTATAAGTGAATCACTTTAGAGTAAGTATGGGTAAAAGTAGTATCCATTACATTACTGTGAAAAAAATGTTTGGTTTGAACCTATAATAATATACTATATGGATATATTTATATAAATATATAATGATTTATGAGAAGACCCTTGGCAAAATGTATGTAAAGCATGCACATTAAGACTATTGCAATGCATTTGAATGTCTATATGAACTTTTTCTGTTGAATCCTAACAGTCTGAGAAGCTATGACTAAGCTTAGAAATTCAACGAAAACAAAATTGACAGAATCAACCATGCACATTAAAGCTGGAGTTTGGGAATTCCTATCTGTGGTCTGCAGCCCCTTCTGCCTGACAATCCAGTATATTTGTAAATGTAAAATATCTATGCACAAAGGAGATGAAATCACTTGGATGGTTTAGAATCTGGAACTGCAGGTATGTTTGGAAGGCAAGTGAGAGTGTATCTGACAGACAAACAGGAAGAAAGGTCATCATTGCAGCTGTTTTGTTTCTCTAGCAAAAGGTTGTGTGGATATAATTCATATTGGCATGAGTACATGAGCTGAGACATATATTAGGACAACTGGACATCTTTCAGACGAGGAAGATGATATCATTATAAGATATATGGTGAATGTTAAATAATTCTTCATGCTATTTTAGTGATAGCATCACTAAAAAACTGTGGAAGCAACATTATTCTAGAAGAATCCCTGAAACAGATTACCTATTAACATTTATTAATCCGTTTTCTTAACCATCTCAGTTTTGCATTCTTTGTTTGGACTGCAAATTCTGCTAGATGGATCCATCAGATTCCATCAGTTTCAACCACAACAAGAACAGGAAATAGAACAGGAAGAGAAGAGAAGAGAAGAGAAGAGA
>AZIM01000107.1:107207-119335 GCA_000516915.1 Ophiophagus hannah
GGACTCGGGGCGGCTCACAACTAAAACATCGAACAATAAATAATTAAAAATTGATTAAACTAAACAAGCCCAAATCAGTAAAATCCCAGTTAAAACTTATCAATGCTTCCTGCAGCCTGTTTATAAACAGAGTATCAAAACGAGGAAACAGCTGGTTTTCTACTGCTTGTCTCCATCACATGTCATGCTGCATTAGCTAAACAATGAGGGAAGGGAGAAGAAAAGCAAGCTGACCTCTCTTTAGGGAACAGTAAAGCTACTTCTCTGTGCAGTTGGGATTGAGAAGTCATAGCTCCGTGGCTTCTTGGAGGAAGAGGAGGTGATGAATCCAGGAGGCAGAGGCAGCTGGGCTTCTCAACAATGTGAAAGCTATTTCTCAAGTTTGGAGGAGGTACTATCATCACAGTGTTTCCTCTGGTGTTGGAGGGGAGTTGATTAACTTGTGTCAATCATCTTGAGTTAATCAGTTTAGTTTCTGAAGACAACTGGATTCCATAACACAGCAGGGACGTGCAAGGCCAATATTAGTGAGTCCCTTGGAGGTGGAAGGGGTCTATGACTAGTGAACCATTTTAGAATGACCTCGTTCCATTTGTATCTTTTTACATGTAGTCCTCAACTTAGGACCACAATTGAGGCCAGAATTTATGCTGCTAAGTGAGAAATTTGTTAAGCGAGTTTTGTCCCATTTTACAACTCTTCTTGCCACATTTCTTACGTGAATCAATTTGCTTGTCAGAAGGACACAAAAGGTGATTACATGACCCTGGGACACTGCAACTATCATAAATATGAACCAGTTGTCAAGCATTTGAATGTAAATCACGTGACCATGGAGATGCAAAATGGTCATAAGTGTGAAAATTTGTCATAAGTCATTTTGTTCAGTGCTGTTGTAACTTCGAACGGTCACTAAACAAACTGTTGTAAGTCAAGAACTACCTGTATATTAAGTGATTCTGTTGCTGACATGCTGTCCTACATCTTACAACTCAAATGAAAACTTTTCACCTAAATTTCCCCTCCAGCCATTGCTCTCCATGGACAATTGTTTTGTGAAATAATTCACAGTTTTGCTACTTTCCTCTACTAGCCTAAGTGCCGGGAAACATGGTTGAATAATGTTATCTTTTCACTGGTCCAGAAAGGATAAAGAGGCAGGAGAATCTACCAACCAAGAGTCTTGATAAACATGGTCTGGCCAAACTATCATTGAGGCTAGTACCTACAAATTGCAGTGCAAAAAAAGTGTTTAACCAGGACTAATATTTTACAGTACATCGATTTCAATGGAAGATAAATATAATTAACATCTTCAATGATACATTTTGGGGAATTTGACCTACTCAGTTGATATAGTTTTTTTTGAATAGGTAACCCTCAGTTGCAAATATTATCTAATGAAGATCTCTGTTAACTAATATTCAAAACACTATGAGCTTCACATACATTAAATTTAGGTGTGGGGTAGATGTTCCCGTGAACGTACAAGTGTAAGGTTTTGAATTAAACTGCGAAATCCACAACTGGATTTTTATTTGGGCTGTCCCATATTCAAAAGGTGCAAATGTAACCATCACCTCTGCTTTCCCACTGGCTGGAATTATTCCTGTAATGAATAAACAAAATGTTATGATGGAGTTAATGTACTTATTCTAAAAGTCTGCAATTATCTTCCTGTCTAAATACATATACTCTATGCGTGTGTGTGCATGTTTTTCCAGGTGCTGCAAGAGAGAAAATATTTTGATTGGCTGATTGGAAAACGAACTATTGCTAGGCAAAGCAATTTTCAAGTACTTGGATTACTTTCTAAATAAGATTAAGATGTCCCCCCTCTGAACCTTTGTATATATGTACATTGACTGTTCCTGCTGGCCCAGTGTACCAAAAGATGATTTTGGAATAAAAATAATTTGGAACTAAAGGATTTTTGAATTCAAAAGCCTCTTGTTTCCCTGGAAAGACTTGGATCAAGTTTCCCAATATTCAATTTAGAGCTAGTATAATAAAGTTTATTTAATTAGTTAGTTTTCACATTTCTGAACTGCCCATCTCCTTTCAGATCATTCTGCTATTTTGAATTGGTGGGTAGGGTCAATATCCTAAAAATTAGATGCACTGCACTGAAAAGCCCAATAAAAGTATTTCTGCTTGTGTGAGTTGGTAGGTTTTGAAAATTTTGAGTACATTTTTTCTCCTTGAATTTCAATTAGGATTGCTTTCTAAGAAGTTCATGACATGGCTTTCCTAATCTATCCTTTTTCAAATCCTTCCCATTATTTTTCCTATTGTTCATTCCAATGTCTAGACACAATGATGAGAGGATTTAAAATCAACATAAAGTGTTTTGATTACAAAAGGTCAGTTTTGGTTAGCTTTACAAAAAGAGGGTCTGCGAACCATTCCCATGAGATTGGCATCCAAGGCAGGCTAAGTTTTGGGAAGACTGTCTGTATTTCAAGGCCTATGCTTGAGCAAATGTCCCCATTATCAAGACCGAGTAGGAAGGAAGTATATACATGGTAAGTTGATTTGCTTTGGGTATATAAATTAGAACCTATGGATAGGTTCACAGAACATGCTAAGTCAAAATCAACAGAACTTGGGAGGACTTAAGGTGATGCATGAGATCTGGGAGATAGCCATTTAAGGTTCATTCATTCATTCATTCATATTACTATGTAAAATTCCTAACGTTCATGAAACACGGCTTCCCTTTCAGAACTTACCTGACATAGGTTGTACAGTAAAGGCTTTGTGGGATTGAAGGTACTCAATCTGAAACTCAAAATCTATGGGGCAGCTACACTGCAGTGGGATCACATAGGGCTTACTGAAAAAGGAGAACAGGGCCAAATAGCAAATGATTATATTCAAATTTTTAACATTATCATTCCAGCAGTAGAATGGCATAAAATATGCTGATATGATGGCATGAAACCTGGAACTTGTAAACAGGAGAGCAATTTTCAAAATAATGCCTGTTCTAATTTAAATGATTTGCACCCAAATTTTATTTAAAAGTATTTCATATAGTTACTGGAGAATGAGCTACATGCATATGCCACCCTAATCAAGCAACTATATTAGATAAGTTATGATTTCATATTTTATGAAAGTTGGCAGTCTCATATTAATAATTGAAAACACATATGCATTTACCTCTGTATGTATGTAATTTATTTTAGTAAGGTTTGAGCTTTTGCATTATGAATTCATATAAAGGAAAAAGCAACTTCCTGTTTTCACAAGTAAAAATTAGACCTCACTTGATTTTAATTTAAATATTCTTCCTTTTTCAAAATTAACAAGTAAAGCTTCACTGCTGTAATTTATTTATTTATATTTCATATTTCTATGCCACCCATCTCCCTGAAAGCCTGCTGAATTCAGTGAGGCTTACTTCTTTAATAGGTCTGCAATACTGTACTACTTGTTATGATTTTAAAACATGCAACCACACAGACTTTGTTCTATTTGGAAAATACAGCAAAGTCTATGAAACAACACATTTTTAATTCAGTAAATTTAATTCTGTAAACTAATCTGGAAAAAAAAATCACTAATGGCTGCAGCTGGAAGATTACAATTCTTCGCTTCCATTAATGAGATTCTTCAAGTAGAACGACATGAATAATAAGAACGAATTCTGGTCACAGAAATAACTTTGCTGGAAAGTTCTTTTTCTATAGCAAGGGACATTTAGAAACTAGATTTCTTTACCAAAAAGGGTAGAATTGAGGAAAACTAAATCTATGACTTGACTCTTATTTGTAATACATACTGCATATACTGTACCATATTTATAAAGCCTTGTTTAAAAATTACTATGATTATATGCATAAATTCATTTCTTGTTTAAGACAGCAGTCTAAATCAATAAAGCAGCTTTACTCCAAACCTCCATATGGAATGTAAGGGTAAAGCACTGAATGCAATTCTGCATGACTTTCTAGTCTAGGCGGGCATCAGGCAATGGAGCTTCAGGGAATGGACTTCCTCCATAAAATCCAATGCTATTACAGCTAGCTTCAATTTGTACCTTCTTGAGTATCTCGTAACTTTTTTCCCAAATTTACTTTTATGTGCAGATAGCAATTCCTGCTACACTATCATTTAGGGGGGAAAATCTGAACATTCTCCATTTAAGTATATTTCATTCCACAAACTCCAATATAAATAAACTGTCTCACTTGAATCCTGTCTAGCCGATTACAATGGAATGCAGTTTACATACAGTACTTCCTTGTAACAATTCTGTCTGTCTTTCTTGTTCGTGCGAATAGTAACAACAGTATCTTTCTTTGATGGGCATTTAAGAAATTCAACCTGGGAAGCATTTCTATCCTTTGCAAATAAAGGAAGCCATGGATGTATAGAAGGTATGGGCCAATGATCAAAGAAGGAGGGGAAAAAAAGGGGGGAGGACACAGCATTTGTAATAAAAAAAGAAAAAAATTATAAGATTTAAAAGTAAAAAAAAATTCTAAGAAAGAATAACTCCCTAATCCTACTCAGATGCACTCAGAAATAATTCTCAGTTCATTTAACAAGTATATTAGATTGAGAATTTGAACATTCTCGAGAAATAATGCAAGAGTATCCTGAAAGCTCAGATAGGCAGGGCTGCCATAAATTTCTGACCTTGCTCCAACAAGAGATGTGTGAAATTTACAGCACAGAGAACACAAAAACCTCTTTATATAACTTTTCCCAATTATGTATACATCTGCTTCTACAACAGGAAAGAAGTTCAATGCAGAATTGAATATACAATTGAACTGCAAGTAAAGTGGCTCCCTTTAACAGGCAGGGATGGTATTTCTGAGTATAAAACTTACTACTTACTGCTACTACTACCAAGTTATACTACTCATAAAGGAGAACATTTGTAGTTCAGGAATGAAATGAGTGCGCTCTGAGCTTGGTTGTTTTCTTGTAGATGTTTCATTACCCAAACTAGGCAAAATCATAATGATGTTACCTAGTTTGGGTAATGAAACGACTGCAAGAAAGCAACCAAGCTCAGAGAGCAGTAATTCTGCTCAGTTTATACTACGAACACACTATTATTTCATAGCAGTTATCCATAGGCATATTATTTCTGTGTATATGGTCATTTATCTGCACAAACTGTGTGATCCTAACAGATTGTGTTAGGATGGGAATGCTTTACCCAGAGAAAAAGAAAACAAAAAACAAATTCTGTTTGTTTGTTTGTTTGTTTTCAAAAAAGTAAGATCAGGGGAAAATAAAAAAGAAAGAAAAAGACCTCCCCACCAATCACATTTTGTTAATGGATTTAAGACTCCCAAAAACAAAAATATTATCTAGATCTTTACTCTCCCGCTTTCATTTTCTCTCTTTACAAATGTTCTCCAGAGTCAACAGTGAACACAACCAGGATGAAATAGCTATCAACAATTTTACAAAGTAATTCCAGAATCACATTTCACAGTGCCTTGTCACCAAATGAAAAATATATAAATATGGTTAGAATAAAAACAACTTCAATTGCATTTCCCGATTGAATTAATTCTATAGATGAGGCATTCTGTTCTTTCGCTGCCCACCGGCCAAAGTCTAATTATGCTAATTCTTTTTATCATGCATGAGGAAGAGATGAAAGAAAAGTTATTGCTTTAATAGCCAACTTGCCATTGTCCCAAAGGAACATCCGACAAATTAATGTAGGATGGAAAATCTACATTATTCATCACAGGATAGGCATGGAGAGGGATCAGCAAAGTTTCATCTCCCTGAGAAGAAAAGAAGAGAAGGATACAGACAGTCTCAGGAGAATTGTGATCCAGGGGGAAACTAGTTCTGCTCTCTTACATAGTTAAGGCTACACTGCTCATACGACTTAAATAATTATTTTAATTCCCAGCTAATATAAAACATGCAGCATATGAAAGCCTAATTTTATATATTTTCCTAGATTTAAGACTTGGGAGGACTAAACCTATTACCATTCCTGTTCTTGAAGTTTTGACATCCAAAATTAACATGATCTGAATTTTTCCACTTGCATGCATGCACACATGCATGTACACCATGCTATTTCTTTTAGGGTGGGAAACATTGTAGACTTTCTACAAGTTAAATACAATATTAGATTGTTAACAGAGGGCTTTGATGTTTAATTTTGCTATTGGCTTACCTGTTAACTACCTTTTCTTGGAAATACGGTAGTAGATAGATGACATATTAAATTAGAATAGATATGCAGAAATTTATAAATTATAGGCCTGCTTTGCAAGGGGCAGAACTATTATTTCTGCAATATATCTATCAGCATTCAAGTAGAGGGAATATCTCTATCTCTAGTCTGTTTGTCTGTCTAACTATCTGTATGTATGTGTGTGTGTGTATTGTCTTTTCTAATGCACATTTAAAAATGTTTTGTCTAACTTCATTTTAGTTCTTTTTTGGAGCTTGTATTTTAACTTTCTGGATAAAAAAATATTGTATTAAAAAAGAATAAATATTATGCTGAGTTCAGAAAAGGTGTAAGAAACAGGATGCCAAAGTACTTGGAAACTTGAGTTCTAAACAGAAACAAGATTAACATAGTTAAACCTAGTTACAATTCATTATGCATCAATGTATTGCATAGTTGGTGGGATGCAACCAGTATCTTGGTTTGCAAGAAAATCTCTAAATCAGAAATTTAGAATAAAACTGAGCTTTGGTTGTAGTTGTGATAAATTGGCCAAAATAATATAATTACCAATCACTTTTGGCACATTTTGGCTAATTTACCACAAGTTCATCACAATTAGTATGAAAGCTGTATGTAGCACAAATGGAATTAAAACTGATAACCTAGTGTACATGTTCATGAATGTTTTTAAATAAGCATCCTAGTTCTTAGGAAAACAATAAGAAAATGCTGGAAATATGTCACCTCCTTTATTTTAAACTGAAGTATATATTCCTTTTGAGCTTCTATTTTTCCCCCAACTGGGTGCCTTCTCTTTTGATTGGCCTTGGAACAAAATAACTTGAAGAAAAGGAATGACTAGTAAAAGAAGCAGATCACTAAAGAGTCTAAAGAATCTTCAATCTAAGCATAGTAAAAATATTCATTGTATGTGCTGATATCATGAACAGTCACCACTATATTGATTTACATTTACAGGGACAGGGGAGTTCCTACATAGATCTATTGTCTTTTCCTACCTGAGAATGGATTCGGATGCAGTCGTAATAGTATCGCCATTCATCAGGACAGAAATCAACCATTACTTTAAAGGACAAGCCAGGGACAAGCCGCTGCTATAAAAACAGAGCAGAACAATTTCCTATGGAAGGCTTCAAACTATTTGTTTTCCAGTTTGACAAAGTTCAAAAAGGAAGAGACGAAATAAATATGAGCACTCTCAAGGTTACTGAACCGACACTTACAATTTTGTTATATTTGATCTGGAAATAGTTTGTCTCCGGTGGAATAATATGGGTATTTATAACTTCTCCAGAAATATTTATCAGTTTCTGTAGGATAAAGCAAATAATTCAAAGAAAGAAAAAAGATGTTCCTGTCAGCATTTTGGGCACAATTACAGACAGAAAGCGATGTAGATAAAATGGTGAACACATACCGTAAGTTAACTTGGAGGACATGAATGGAACAGAATACAGTGTGCTAAGTGGCACTAGTCAATTCAGCCGGGTAATGCCCCTTCTACAGGAGCTGCATTGGTTGACTGTGGCTTCTGAAGCCAAATCAAAGTCCTGAATATTACACCTTATGCAGCTTAGGACCTCATTATCTTTGGGATTTTCTTCTTCTTATAGAATCTGTCTGCCCTACTCTGTCTTAGCATAAAGAGAATACAAAACAAGTGGGATGCTGGGATTTGGAGAATTGCATTCTCAGGGCCACCTCCCTCCTTCTAAAATCACATGCCCCCAAAGGATATCTCCCAAGGAAAACAATAGCTTTTATGAACAGTAATTAATGTATTGCTTTTAAAATTACATTTTATATATGTCATTATTTTAATAATGTAAGCGGCTTTGAGTCATAAGGACTACACAGCATACTTTATAAATTGGCCACCCAACTCACACATATGTGACCAAGGATGGATTACAACATTAATAATCATGACATTAAAACCCCTAAGCCACCCACCCCAAATATGTATGTGGGTAAATAATAAATAAGTTAATAAATGCATGAACTCATTTCAGGGTATTAGCTTTCAACTTTCTCGCTACTTACCAGCACTTGCTGATGATGTTTTTCTACCTCAAATCCTCCATAATGCATGATGGCAGGTTTAGCCTGTATAGCATTATTTCTTAATAGCTTTGTATAAATCTCTGAAATAAAAAAAAGAAACAAAACAATAATTGGCACAGCCAGACAATAGCTCCAGGAGTTCACTATGACTAATTTTATTCTGTTTTTTCCCTAATGTTAGATGGACTGATATAATCTATCTCAAGATTGCACAAAAACAATCCATTTAGCCTACCAAATCACAAACTACCCCATTCCTCAATTTGACAGTCTTTCCCCCCACCCCCTGGCCAATAATAGGCTTCATCCTAAGGTAGCATTATGTATGGGATTCAACTGCAGACCAATGATATTGTATTATTCAATTATATTATATAGGCAGAGAGGGCCTACTTCAGATCCCACTCCGACTATTGGGCTCCAGGAGCTTTCTCTGCTGCAATGCTTGCACTTTGGAGTATCTTAAGATCTAAGATCTGCCCCCATCCTCTTATCCTTCCGCAAGAGACTGGGATCAAATAGGGGTGTTCCACATTGGAGGTAGCTGCTGAATTGATAGGAGAATGTGTCCCCCCATTTTCCATGCATCCATCTTTTTGGTTATCATATCGTTGTACTCTTGCTGTGTTGCTTTTTCATTGTTTGTTTTATTGTTCCATTATTTTATTTCTCTTCTGTTTACGGTCCTTTCATTTTCTTCCTTTTTATTATTGTAAGCTGCCTAGAGTAGCCCCACAGTGAGATAGGGAGCCAATAAATTTAGAAAATAACTAATATTCTCTGTTCATTCAGTATGAATGTCTAGAATGTCAGAAACAATGCTGTTTCTGTCAGTGCTGTCTATGACTATGTATATTTACCCATGTAGTATGGCTGTAGTGTTATTATTTATCTGTCTTATTATCATGTATTCTTTACTACCTCCTCTTATTGGTATTATGATTATAATTATTCTGTTGCTTTGCATGAACACTGAGAGTTTCTGCACCGGAGAAATATTCCTTGTGTGTCTAATCACACTTGGCTAAATAAAGTATTCAAACTCAAATTATCTTACATGGTGATGCATGTCTTGAAAGAATATAAAAGAGGACTGTTAGTGCAGTGAGATTGTCTGCTCTCCACTGGCAATCCCATATGTTTCCCCCTTCCTCAACTACTGGAAAGGATCATCCAACCTCAGGAGTGGATTGCAAAGGAGGAAGAAAGGGGAATGCTTGCTATTAATAGCAACAGCAACAACTGGTGATAATCTACTGAATTATTATATTTTGAAATGAACTTTGGTGCAACAAGATTCGGCTTATAAGATGAGGTGATAAATAATCAAATTTGTCAAGATTATTAAGGTAGCCAACAATTGTTTTCTGCCTGAGAATAGTCAACTAATCACTCACTTGATTCCAGGAGGTGATTGGGAACATCAGTTGTTTTCTGGGGTTCCTCCACAAAGCTGTCCAGAAGAAAGGATGTGGGGCTTCTGAAAGACCCTTTGGTGCTGTGGAAGTCAGTCTGAATATTACTTACAACTTCCATCTTCTTGTTGGAATTTATGGCTTCTAGAAATCAAAAAGATAATTCCTTGTTACCTGATATAAAACATGTAACATTAAAAAAAACCCACCTCCCTGTAATCCCTTAATCCAGGGTACAGTCAGGGCAACTGGATGGAACTGACTGTTTACTGGCCGGATGTCCTTCCTGACACCATGTGGAGTTTTGCAGCAGATATTTTTTCCTTCATATGCCGTTACCTGGGATTGAACTCTCAACCTTCCGAGTGGGAGGTGAGTGTCCTCACCACTAGGCCACCATGCCATTACATATAGAAATTCTACACGCACTAATATATTTATTTCAACTGCTATGGGGTATACAAATTAGTAAAATTTTCCAATTAATTTAAACAAATGATTGCTGTCCGAAGCTTGAAATGACTTCCCCCTCCCCCGGAACTATCTATCTGATAATTATTCTCCTCAGGCAATATTTAGGAGTCCAAAATTTCTGTTGTTAAGCAAGACAGTTGTCAAGTGAGTTTAGCCCCATTTTACAACTTTCTTGCCACAGTTGTAAAATGAATCACTACATTTGTTAAGTTACTAACACAGTTAGTAACTGGCTTTTTGCATTGACTTTGCTTATCAGAAGGTTGGAAAAAGTGATCACATGACCCCGGGACACTGCAACCGTCATAAACATGAGCCAGTTGCCAAGCACCTGAATTTTGATCATGTGACCATGGGGATCCTGCAATAATTGTAAGTGTGAAAAACAGACATGTAACTTTTTTTCAGTGCCCTTGTAATTTTGAATGGTCACTAAATGAATGGTTGCAAGTTGAGGACTACCTGTGTACCTTTCTTAAAAATATATAATTTTACAAATAATATATATTATACACCTTTCTTAAAAATACATAATTTTATAAATAATATAAAATATGTATTATAATTAACAGACTTGTACCTAGAAAAAAAGCAACCTAGCTTCTTCATATGCTTATACTTCAGCTGAGTGGAGTGCTGATAATTTAGCAGCAAGCAGAGTGCTTGCTAAAAAAAAGAAACCTTCAGTGTAATGCCTAGCATTTCCAATTAAAGTCCACTGCTTATGTGTGTGCGCGCACACACACACACATATATACACACACATATATACACGTACATACATATATACACACATATAATATACATACATACACACGTGTGTATATTCAGCTGTGTGAAAAAGTCCTGCACGCTTTCAATTTCAAGCTGTATTTACATGTTTAATCAACTTTTTACTCATAGAAACCACGCAAAATTAGTACTTTGATGAAAATTTCTGTAGTTGGATTGAGATGCATAATTTTTATTAATATAACCAGAGTCTTTTTAAGGTTTTGAGTGAGTTTATGTGCTAAAACAAACACAACTTGCATTTTCAAGAATGTTAGGATCAAAAGTAGCCAATCAGCAGCAAGTTTTGGCTGACCAATCAAAATGCACAGAGGTTAAATCTATGAGTCAATCAATGTTGTCATACTCTCTGACTATAAATAGGCATGAAAAGCAAAATGAAATTTAATTTAGCTCTAGCTGAGGGCAAGGATGAAGGCCTTTGCTTTTACCGGTACTGAGCAGCGTCATCATTGTGCTTCATGAAGAGGGTTACTCCTGTACAGAAATAGCCAAGAGAGTGAAATGCCATCACACCACAGTGAGCAGAGTGGTTGAAAAATACCAAATAACTGGTTCAGTTGATGACAGGCTCTGCTCTGGAAGACCAAGAAAGTCGACAAAACAGCAAGATCTGGCTCTGCAATGCATTTTGATGGCTGACAGCAAGCTCACCTCACCTCAGATTACAAGAATTTGGGGTGAAACATGTGATGTAAAAGTGTGCACAAGCACAGTGTGTCGCAGACTGCTTGCCAGAGGGCTCAAAGGCTGCAGGGCTCAAAGTAAATCTTTGTTCACAGACACTCACTGCTCTCGTCAACGTGTGTGGGCCAAGAAGTATGCCAAGTGGACCAACGAACAGTAGGACAAGGTCATCTTCAGTGACGAGAGCAATTTCTACTTGCCTGGGAATCAGTGCAATAAGTATGTCAGAAGATTTCCAGCTGAAGAATTTAGGCCGTACTGCCTGAATCTATCTGTGAAGCATCCATTGCACATGATGATCTGGGGCTGTATCGCTGCTTCTGGTATTGGTCGGATACAAATCGTGCAGGGAATCATGAATTCCAAGCAGTATGTTGAAGTCCTGGAAAAGACCATGCTTCCTTCAGCTCAGCAACTTGTAGGGTGTTGTGGTTAGCCGGCAGCAGGTGCAGATGGCTGAGGAGAGTGAGGACTCAGATGAGGGGCCCGGACCATTAGGGAGTAGA
>AZIM01000107.1:152879-169281 GCA_000516915.1 Ophiophagus hannah
TCTAATCACTGTGCCACCATGGCTCTTAATGCTCAAATGGTCAAACTATCCCTGAAACTCGAGGGGGGGGCTTGGGGACACTTTGTTTTCTCATTTGCTGGGGTTCTTGCCTCATACCCCTTCCTAAAAACAGAACTTGGATCAGTTTGGTTGAATTGCGAGACTGTCTTACTAGGTAATGTGCCTTACAAAGGTACCTAAGGGAAGCAGGGATGAAAAGAGGAATATTGGGATTAGGGAAAGTTCTTAAGAGATCTTCCTAGAAGACTTTAGCTTTGTCTTTCAGCATCCAGAATAGTCTTAATCTTTGGTTTTTTTCTGAGTATGTCTGGATGGAGAAAGGGTGTTGTGTAAAACATGAAGAAACAGACTAGTGAGGTTTTAGGAGACAACTGTAGAAGAATACAGAGATAGCCTTGAAAGATATGCAACAACCATGGTAAAAAGATCAGCCCAGAAAATCAAAAGAGGTTGGAAAGAAACTCAAGATTGCCCTGCATTGATGCTCTTGGGTATAAGATGAAAGGAGAGAGAAACTTTTTTAGGTTTTAAAGATTTTTTATACCCTAAAAAAGTAAAAGACAGTTCCAGTAATTTTACTGGTGTCTGTTCCCTGACGTGTCCTACCTAGCAATCTTTTTCTGGATATATACTAAACACTACTAAAACTTTTGTTCACTTGGGTGGAATTGGAAGCTATTGGGCTTCCAAGGTAACCGAAATGGACTAACTGACAAAATGCAGGACCCAGGACTCCTGTAAGAATGACATTCGGGAAAGCTACACCACTTCAGTGCCACCACACCTCCTGTCTAGATTTCCCAGAAACCTGCAGGTTATGTGGTGCAAGGAAAGATGGGACGGCCATATCCCCACCCTCTTTCTTGCCTCCTCTGGTCCCTGCAGCCAATTGGCTGGCAGCAAGTCCCAACAAGTAAGCAGCAATTGGCTGCTTTGGAACCAAGGTTGAAATCTGAAATCTCTTAATAATGGTGGACAATATGGGAGGAGTGAGGAAGCAATTCGGATGCCTGCTGGCAAGTAGGGCTAGCTGAGGTGGGGGTCTCTATAATAATTATAATAATACTTTATTTACGGTCACGGACCAAAAGGGGGGGGTCTCTAGCAGTTGATGGGTGAGCCCTCTTCCTCCCTGGGGGAAGGGGGCCCTTGGGAACAGGATGGGAAGCAAAGGTGCAGTTTTTCTAGCAGTCCACAAATCTCTTTATTCCTTCCCCCCACACACAAATGTGGTAAGCAGTTCCAAGGGTCAGCCAAGGAGGAAGAGGAGGAATGGTTTCTGATACACCCTCCTCACCAGCTTCTTTCAAGCAACATCAATGGGGAAGCCAGTAGGAAGTTGGAAGTCCCTCCCATTCCCACTGTTGTTGTTTTTCTTTTTGCCCTACCTGTGATCATTCCATCTCTGTTAAGAAATGAGAATAGTATAAGAAATAAGAAATAAGAAAGTATCTCTGAAAGGCTGATCCAATGAATCCTGGGTTGTCAAGTCTTTAAAATCTTTACAATACAGCATCATTTCTCTTGTTACCTCAGCCCAGTTACTTCTTCTTGTTTCTTCACCATATTTGTCCATTTATTGGCCTTTCCGATCTTCCTTTCCCCTTTTCTACTTGCATACCCATGAGACCACAATTGATTGTCTCTGCCCACATTTTGGCTTTGCTTCCTTCCTCTGCAAGCGAGTAGTGGCTGACCACATAACCATCAGGGCAGGATATTGCTTGAGACTGATTTATCCTTGTATTGACTGCAAAGGTTGAGCCCCTATGATGGACAGGGAGAGGAGAGCATCCTCTTTCTCTTAAGGAAAATCACGAGCCTTCTTACTAAATTGAAACTTTTTGTTCAGGTCCGGCAGGAGCTTCACAGAAAATGGTGGCAGTGGCATTTAAGGAAGCATCTCGGTACTCATAAGCAGCACAGCTCTTTGTTTCCAAATGAAGTAAGCGGGCTCACTCAAGTCTTGCATCTGACAAAGCCTGGACCTCAGGAGGAAAGGCAACCTTCTCACCCAATTCTGAGTAAACTGTAAAAGTTTCCAGGGCAGACAAGAACATGCTAATAACTCAGAGGAAACGAGAAACTTGCATTACCTAATCGGGCATTGTGGTTCAGGACTTAAAAGCTAGTTGTTAGCTCTACCTGGAGACTGATTTAGGCTATGGGCCTAACCTTGCCATCATGCAGATTATTTTGGAAATATGATGTGTGAAGAGCAATTTCCAATTGGAAGGCTCATCCCTCTCAACTTGCTGGTTTTGTTCTTTGGAATCTATCCTTTCAAAGGAGTGTATCCTCTCTTCTCTGTTTGGTTCTTTACTGGAGTGAGGATTCTGAACAATATTGCCATTTTATATATGATTCTGACTTATAATCTTTGGTAAATGTTACATTGTGCAAACATGATAGAGTGTACATTTTTTTGGCAGAGAGAAAATATATCCCTTTGGTATCAAGCCCATGCCCACAATTGATCGAGGGATTTTGCTAGGCATTGTATACGGACATTTGAGTTTGCTGTTTAGGAGCCTTGGCAATTCAGTTACCACAAAGGCCTTTGCAACTTTCTCTTGAGAGCTGATTGTGGCTCTGTGGGACTTGTGGCTGCCACCTGGAAGCTAGCTAAAAACAATTCACTCTGTGAGAGATTGCTGTGTATCTTCAATCCATCTAAGTCAGAAGTTGGATTAGAAAGATGCCCATTTTTCTGACATGATTTCTTCTTGTATTCTGAGCCTAATTTGAGAGATTGCTTTGACAAAGCTCCACTGAATTTGGCAGGTGCCAGGCATATACCTGTGTGTCTGTGTATGTGCCTTCAACTAGTGTTGATGCCTGGTGATGCCTGGACAGGTTTCTGCAATTTTCTTGGCAAGATTTTGGAACTGGTTTGTCCTTTCTGGGGCTAAGAGAGAGAAAATGGCTCAAGGTTTCCCAGCTGTTTTATGCCTAAGGCAGGACTCAGTCTCCCAGCTTCTAACCTGATATTTTAACTACTACAGAACAGAACAAAATTCTTTATTGGCCAAGTGTTAATGTGGCTTTATGTATCTATGCCTCTTTCCAGTTCTGTGGTACTAGATTTTCCAGCATCTCTGACCATTAGCCATGCTGACTTGAACTGATAATAGATAGAATCTAGGAAGGTCTGGAGAGTGTTTTTCAACCTTGACCACTTGAAGATGTATGGACTTCAATTCTCAGAATTCCCCAGCAAGCCAAAAATTCTGAGTTGGTCCACACACCATCAAGCTGCTAAGATTGCAAAACACTGATTTGGAGCTCTATGGAGATTCTCAGTCATTCAGGTCATGGTTGTCCCAAAGGTGATTTTTTCAGGAGGCAACTGGACTTTTCTTATTTCTCTTTGATCCAAGAAGTGAAACGCCTTCAAAGAAAAAACAAGAAAAATCCAGTTACCTCCTGAAAAAGCACCTTTGGGACTGATTTGGAGGGTTCCTTATCCCTGCCTTCCATTGACTGTTTCTCATTATATCCTATCTTACGATGATCTTATCAAACTGTTTCAAGAGTGCTCTCTTAGCTACTTAAAACCTTGTAATAATCAGCACATCAGTGGCATTTGCAGTGCCTGGTTTTTTGTTTTTTGTTTTGTGAAAAACTCTTTTCTCCAGGGAAGAATTTTTCACAAAAAATAGACAGGTACTGCAAACTTGCCAAAGCTTTAGCTATTTTACATTGGTTAGACATTGTTCAAACTAGTGCAGGTAGTTCATGTCAGTCTTTTGCTTGCTGTGATGAATTGCATCAGTGAATATTGATATTGGCAGTGGCTTGAATTGACAGTTACCAGTATTGTTCTGTGGTAAGAGCAATTGAGTGGCTTTGGGAAATCATCTTATTGTGAAAGTTAAGCATGTGTTTTCATACTATTGAATTTGATTCTAGTTTACCCGCTACCTGTGCCAAGTGTATCTTCAGTGAAAGTACTGTTGTATTTAATAGTAGTCACAAATATAATATTTCTGGGCCATATGATGCAAAACAACCCCCTCCACTTTTTTTTTTAGTGGGTCCAGATCCAACAATGACTTTTGTGGACTCTCTTCCCCCCTAAACCAGCTTGCCCTATGCAAGTGGCCTCTGGGTGTGTTAGATTATTACCTCAAGCCAAGTATGTACAAGGTGGTGGGAGTTGTTGTCCAAGATCCTTGGATGTTCCTAGAACATTTAGACATCTCACACAAAGCCTACAGCTATATTCCGCCCATTTTGGTTTTCTATGGTTGAGTTCACACATTATACTAAGCTGAAAACTGTCAGTATAGATTTTTATCATGTTATGGTGGAGAACAGATGAAAAATTTAGAGTAAGCAGAGAGATTCTGTCTAAGCTGGCTGATCCATTGCTGAACAGTTTTATCATAAAGATCCCCCCCCCCGATTATAGCCCACAATGTCTGGAGATCATTTAATCCAATCCCCTGCTCTTGCATATGCTGGGTGTGGGAGAACCAATTCCCTTGTGTATGCTTGCCTTTCACGGGGTTTCACTCAATAAAAGCATAAAAATAAATCAACCCCCATTCTCCCGTAGGTTAATGCCAAAGTGTAATGTCAATAGTTCTGACAACTGTGACCTAAGACTCTCTACTGAGGATTTCAAGTAATTTAGAAGAGAGGGGAACACATTTTTTTAAAAAAAGTTTGTATAGGGGAACACTGTGAAAACTTATTCTGGGCTTTTCTCCTCAAATTATCTGCACGAGCTCTCAATGGAGAATGGCTATATATACCAAGCATAACTGTGTTTTGCAGCCTTATATCTTACAATTATATACTGTATAATTAACCCTGGTGACACCAATGAAATCATTAAGTTTTATTCATGGAGGATATCACACAAATTAGTCATTTTAGGGTGCTGCCAAGTTTGAGAACCATCCCATTGAGGTGGCTGATTGCTTGCTTGCTTGCTATTCTTCCTTCCTTCCATCTATTCATCTATCCATCCATCCATCCTTAAAACACGAAGGCCAGCTTGATGACTTTTAGCAGTCACACATTCCCTCTCCCAGCCTAACCTTTTTCACAGGGTGATTGTTATAGGGAAAATAGGAGGAAGAATGAGTATTGTGTGGGTTCATCATCTTAAGATATTTATAGAAATAATAAAGGCGGGAAATAAATTTATCTCCCTGAGTGGCCTCTGGCTATCTGTTCTTGTGTCACCGGATCTTTATCATGCCCCTATCTATGGTGCCTTTGTTGCAAGATCATTAGTGGCTTTAGGCTCTGTTAATATCAACCGTTATCTGGGAATGCCATGTACAGTTGTTTTGTTGTTAGAAAGTTATGTTGGCACACTTGGCTACCTGAACAGAAATTCAAAGTAAAGCAACCTGTTTGTTAGCCCCAGGTGATAGATCTATAAACAGACTCCAAGATAGGAAAGGGGGCGGGCTGTCACATATCTTGCCAGCATGTTTAGTTGGTTCTCCGTCCTGATCATAATACAGAGTTATTGGAGTAATTAAAATTGGGTTTTTTTTCTTAATTCAACCTTGTCATTCTTAAGCTTTGTCTTGCATCAAACCTTGCACTAATGGTAAGAAGCATTATCTATGTCAATTTAGTTCTGACTATGCTTCCATCCTGTGTGCTCTCTTTCTCTCCAACCCACCTACTCTCCCCTTTTGTGAATGTGCATATAAACATGCATACTTTAATATGTACACTTGCTGGAGACAAAAAGTCTGAGAGAGCTAAATAATACCCATTAATACCAATATTCCATAAGTCATTTTTGACATGTCTGTCTTGCTTACCACAATCATTTTGAAGCTACCTTTGACTTACAACCATTGGTTTGAAGTTATGACCGCACTGAAAAAAGTGACTCACAATCAGTTATCAGAGTTACAATCATCACTGTCCCCATGATCGCAATTCAAGCATTTGACAACTGGCTCACATTTACAACAATTGCAGCATTTTCAGGTCATGTGACTGATGCTTGCAACCTTCCCAGCTGAATTCCAACAAAATAAGTGGGGAATCTGGCAGGGAAGATCCCAAATCGCAATCATGTAATATCTCGCTTAACGGACATGGCAAAAAGATGTGCAATTGGATGCAGTCACGTGGTACCTCACTTAATAAGTGCATCATTTAATGTCAAATTTTCTGGTCCCTATTGTGGTTCTTAATTGAGGACTATCTGTACTGAATGAATTATTATGGTTTACCAGCTCAAGCTAAATAATGACTGTCTAAAAAGAATTTCCTGGTTGGATTTGATCCATGGATAACGCATCTTATCCCAACCTTCCTCAACTTCATCCCCTTCAGAGACGTTGAATTTCTATGAGGCATGAATTAGTAAGTCAGCATCCTCCAGCAATTATTTATCCCTAGAAGGTATATATCCCCACCATGTGGTATACCTGGATCACTATTGTTTTCTAAAGGTCAGCCCCTGCTTGTGGGATCATCCATCCAACAACTATGTATCATGCAAAGCTGAAAGCAGTAAAATATGGCAGTTGTTTCTATACTCTTAGCTTTATTTCTAAAAAATCATCTAGTCATTCTAGGTTTAGAGAAAAGTCAGGTCACACTTTGGATAAATACATTCAGGAGTGTTTTAACCCTAATTGTCTAATGACCAAGCACATTGCATCTCATTTCTGCATATTATCTAATGAATCTCTGTTTCAAATTCTTAAGTTACCTCCCCTTTTCAATTTTGGTAGGTTTGTGCAGCAAATACATTATCAGTTTAAACCTATTTTACAAAGTTTTTAAAAGATCAAATTCTGATTTCTGTGAGAATCTTTTCCAGTTCCTTTTCTCATTTCATCATTTAGTGCAAATACTGGAATGTACAGGTATGTGTGCGCATATATATTCACATGCATTTGCTGTAAGTCTCCCAGCTGTGACACTTAAAAGTGATTAGAATTATCCATTTAAAAAAGTAGTTTATTGAACATTTGACATTCTGATCCTAGACATCTTCCAATTTCCTTTTATAGTTTGTAGAAAAGAGTTTAGAAAAGCCCACAATGTTATAACTTACTTAGTAAAACAATAATTATTAAAGTTTAGAAAAGCTTACATGTTATAACTTACTTAGTGAAACAATTGTTAACGATAAAGATCACCTAAACAAACATTCTCTGGCATTTACTGGCAAATGGCCTTTAATGGGACAAAAAGAGTCAACAGTAATTAGTGTTTACAACTCTTTTAGAGCATTAGCTCAAAACTGATCTCTAATGTACTGCAGCTAGATAGTTTTGAAGGCCTAATTTAATCAGAACCATCATTTTTAAAAGGCAAAGATGATGTTCATTCATTTTGCCCACGAGAAGAGAATGTTCCACCTTCTGAACATGAGCTGAAATTCCAGGCAAAAGTTGGGATAATCTATGCAAAAAAAATAAACAATACAATAGCAAAGACAGACACTGGCTGTACATCATGCAAGAAATCTGGAAGAATTCCACATTTGTTGTAGTAAAGGCCAGCCATTTTGATACGTCCACAGAGATTTGTGTTCAGTTCTTTAGCACATTTTTTTTTCCAATAAGATTTCAAACTTCTTCACCAGATAGTTGGGAAATCAGTAAGGTAATAGACTTCTAGATAGGCAATAATAGAGAATTAATACTCTAAACTGGGGGGGAAATACTATAGATTTTACAAAACATTCTCAACATGAAAACTTCAAAATTCCAATCAATGAAATCTATCTTTCTTCAAGTTCATACAATTTAATTTATACAGGTAGATATGATTTGCTAATTGCAGGTCATCCCTCACCCTGGGAAAGATCTGGAGATATTTCACTGTATAACGTATTGTGTTCTTCAACTGTGCAAAACCTTAACAGTTCATAAGAGGTAATAATAAAAATGCAAATTGAATGACACTCCAAGATCTTCCTAAGGACAATGAATGGAAGTATCTTTTTTTGGTCATGCTAAACATATAAAAGTATATGATGGCTTGTGAATCTATTGATTCTGTGATAACCTGTCTAGTTAATTATTAAGCGTTCTTTCTATTTGGGGTCCTTTTTAATATATTGCACTACAACTCCCATTGCCCAAAGCAGTCTATGCAATATTGGTTGCGGTTAGACATTTAAGATGACCCCATCAGATTTGCGAAAGCTTGTCTAGACTACCAATATACTGACTCTTTATTTCCAAGTAAATGGCCTGGAAACTTCTACAAAGATTTTAGAAAAAAACTTAGTAGAATAATTAGGGCATTCCTAAACAGTCTTACAGTTAGCTGTAAAGACACAAATATAAATAAGGATTAGAGAACCTAGAATTCAATTAAGCATGCAGCTTTATTGAAATATCACTGGTTTTCTCAAAAATGATGGTTCAGTGCAGTGTTTCCATAGACAATTTGACATCTTATCTGTGCATTTCTTAGGCTACTGACTTTTTTGTTGTTGAATAATTTGGATTAATAATAATATAGGATATTTAGAAGTAGAAAGTTCACAGGGATGAAGTCAAACATTTACAATTTTAAAAATGGTAACAACTGTCCCGAGTTTATGAAACTTATTATTGTTGCAGTAATATATTGTGAAATACATAAACACAAAGGACACAAAGTTATTACTGAACAACAGAGAACTAATGCTCTAAACTTACACCAAATCTGATTTACGATTTATTTTATTCATACCATAGGGAAGTCTTAGGATTGAAATCATATAAGCTATATGAGTATAGGAGCCTCCTCCTACTTTTACCACTTTATATATGTGCAAGTAAATGCTTTCTATGATAATGGGGTGACCCTATATTCTTAGCTAAGAATGTACTTTTTAGAAGGATAAAAACGTATTTTTCTGTAATTTTGAAAAGCAGGAAGTAAATTGAACTGGACATTTTGTGTTACAAATTCTCTGGTTAGAAATACACACTTTAGTTGTCTCTATGAAAAATTATTTCTAGCTTGCAGAAAGATGCCGACTCTCCACTATCATTCATTAAATTGTAATAGCACAGGCCTCTTTTTAAAAGATATTGGTCGGATAGCTTGCTTCTCAGCAGTAAAGGATATTACTTTGGTAGAAAATGCACAGTACTGGCATGGTTTATAAATCATATATTTGCCAAAGAATGTATGATAAAAGCCTAAATTTTAACTGTGGTTTATATATGACAATGTGGAAAAGCAAATTATTTGTGTTTATTAGAAGTTCTAGCTGGTACTGCCCTATGTCCTGCATAGTACAAATATTTCTGGTGATACAATTTACTGATATGAAGAACACAATCATGAAAATGCACAAAACCCATTCACACAGCACATATTAAGTAAGACATATTCTACTTGGCTTATGGAATTTGGTTCCCACCCAACTCAAATAAAAGTAATGTGATTGGTTGTCTTATTCATTTCAGTGAAACACTTAAAAGATAATGACTGTAACTGGATTAAGGATGTTGAGGCTTATGAACTGAGTTTTAAATTAAGCAAGTTACTTTTTGCTATTCCATTACTATGGTTAGATGCATTATTTAAAATCCCAACAGGTTATAATTTCCCATTTCCAGTACTTAGCATCCATTATCAACTTAATTTGGAGACATCCTCTAGAAAGTAGCAAGTTGTTGGAAATCTTTTACCTTACGCTACCATAAAAAAAAAAAATCAAACTAAACAATTCCCCTCAAAAACAACCCTCTTGTTGTCTTTCTTGAATGTTAATGAGCTGCAATATATTCTTGGGATATTTGGTTCATTGTGTTTAATTTTTTCTCACTCTGTTCCATGGAAAAGTTAGGTTGTTAAGGTGAAGTCCACTGATTCCATTAAGGAAGAAAAGGAACGTTGCAATAAATTCACACCAGTAGGTTAACGTAAAACTTGTGATTGTGATGTAGTCTCTCAGAAGGATTAAGAAGCTCACCATTCCAGCTGATGACAGTAGAAATGAGAAAAGAATGAGGACTGAGCCCATGGACCATTTTTTCCTTGAGTTGATATCTTCGCAGACTTGAGAGATCATGAGAAGTTCCAGGCCAAAGATTGCAACAACAACGGCAAAGGACACCATACTTCTTATAAAAGTCATTCCTATGCTTATCCCTCTGATGTTGGTCACAGAGAGATCAGTGGTGCATTTCAAGGTGCTGTTGCTTCCAAGGGTACAGAAATGCCAAAGACCAAAGAGTTTTCCTTTTGTAAAAAGCCAATGGCCATCACATACCGCAATGGACAACAGAACAATGGCAATTGCAACACAGAGGATAATTAAGCTCCTGATAAAGGTCTCAAAGAATGATTTCTTCTGTCTTCTCCGTGTAAGTAACCACTGGGTCTTCAGGAGAAATTCCCAAAGAAGGAACAGGAAAAGGAAAAAAAGAAACATAGCTTTAATACAGGTGGAACAGACTGGTTTTTGTTAAGAGCTACGTCACCCCAGGATTATCTTTTCAAAGTCACAGGGCCTGTGGTGGCTGGAACCAAGACAGACAGTAGCTGTGCAGCCAAACCCCAGAGGGAGCCAGGCCATGCATATTCTATCAATAAAGAAGAATATCTGTATCTCAGAGTTGGAATGAGGGATCCGTGGTGCTCTCTGTGCTTGATTGTTTTCTTGCAGATGTTTCATTACCCAAACTAGGTAAGATTACAGGGGTGAAATTCAAAAAATTTTTTCCTACCGGCTCTGTGAGCATGACTTGGTGGTCATGTGACTGGGTGGGTGGGCATGGCCAAGTCAACGTTACTTGGCCTCTCTCATCTCATCTCTCTTTCTCTTCTCTCATTTCTCTCTCTCATCTCTTTCTGACACTTTTTTTTGGGGGGGAAGCAAAGGTTTTATGCTAAGCAGCAACCCCTGCTCGACCAGAGAGGGGAGGGGACGAGGAGAATCTCTGGCAGGAGGAGGAGAAGTGTTGTCTCTCCTCATCTCTCCCACCCCCATCCCCTCCTCACTTGTACAGCACCAGCACTTGGTGGTCGCAGGGCTGGAAGAAAGTCACGATGGGCAGGGGTGGTTTAATTTCGCCCCTGTAACATTACAATGCACTAATTATGTTACCTAGTTTGGGTAATGAAACACTGCAAGAAGACAACAAAGGTCAAAGAACACTGAGGACCCGTCATGCATATTGTCTTTCTGATGCCTCCTTTTCTAATTCTTTATTTTTCTGCTATTCTCTCTTTCTCTCTGTTCCTTAGGGTGGCAGGGCAGACTGTTCTTAGCGGAAGATCTAAACTGCCCACTTGCAAAGTTTCTGAAAACAGACTGAGGGTTGTATAATGTTACCATACTGGATTTCTTTTAAACAATAAACAAACCGTGACTTTTAGCATGCCAATACCATCAAGTGAAGTCAAATTAAATATACTTTAATAACCATTTATACACAATTGATTTGAAAGTGCCTTGGGAAGAATGCATAATAAACAATATGGATGTATTTCATGAATCCTATAAAATAAAAGCCCTAGTCAATGTTCCATTACTTTTTCTATGGAAATGTAATATTTGGAAATAAAGAACATTATCCGTAATTTGTCATTCCCAAGGAAATGAAACCAAAACAGTAGTTCCTTCTTTGAAATTTTTGTACACACATCCTGATTGGCAAACTATTCAAAGAAGTCTCAAGATACAGATATTAATACCAGCGGATATAGCTAGCAGCATGCATTTTGAAAATAAGAGTTGAGACGGATTCTTGACATTCACAGGAAATCCCCCACACCCCATTACAAAATAGGCTTTTAAAATTTCTATGAATAGCACAGATCTATTTACCTAAGCATTTCTGATTAACTAGATCGCACTATTTGGCTTAAGACTGTGCTACAAATATCCCAAGCAAAGATTCTAGCTCGACTCCCACAGACTTAATCTGCCTGGCCCATGCAGGACCCTTTGCTTTCCCCCCTACATCCTTGAAGAAGAAGAATGGAACAGAGGCAAAACTGGGAAGAAGAGAGTTGGCACAATCCAAATCACTTTGTCCACGTGCTGCTTCCCCCCCCACACACACTGAAAGGGAATAAGAGGAAATAATGCTGCAGGATTGGACATGTTTTGCCTTTACTGTATCTTTCCTCATCATAACAATATCAAGGTTCTACTTTCACCTCTTGGGGAAATAACCTTAGCACATTCCAGAGTCCCAGAAAGAGCTTGTTTTGACTATCATGTGGGCATGATAAAAGGGCAACCACCCGGGTGTCCTCCAACTATGTACCGTATTTTTCAGACTATGAGATGCACTGGACGCACCTAGGTTTAGAGGAGGAAAACAAGAAAAAAAATAGGTTTTTTTGCCACCACGCGTCGTGTTTTTGCCCTCCCCGGTGTCCAGAAGCACTCTGCAGGCCAAAAATGTGCCCACTTTTGGCCTCTGGAGGCCTCACACGTCCCATTTTTGTCCTCCCCGAGGCCTGCAGAGTGCTTCTGGACGCCGGGGAGGGCAAAAACGGGATCTGCAGAGGCCTCTGGAGGCCAAAAATGGGCCCGTATTGGCTCTATAAGATGCACAGACATTTCCACCCACTTTTTTTGTGGGGGGGAAGTCTGTCTGACAGTCCAAAAAATATGGTATATTTCACTTACAGTAGGACTATCTTCATTTTTAATCCATCAGAGTTACTTTGTGAGGTAGTTTGAGCTGAGAGACAGTGGCAGATGCAGAATTTGCCAATAGGTTTCTTTGGCTAGAAAATAGTAGAACCTGGGCTTCCTTAGTTCTGGTCCAACACTTTGACCATGATACAGTGCTAGCTCTTGATGTTTATCTGGCATTAAAAAGTAGTTAACCATAAGGGACAAATATAAAGTACAAAACTATAGCCATTGTTGCTTTACCTCATCTGCGTAATACTGTACTCATTTTGTTGTATAGGTAGTCCTCGACTTACGACCACAATCAAGCCCCAAATTTCCATGGCTAAGCAAGACAGACATTGGGTTTTGCCCCATTTTATGTCCTTTCTTGCCACCGTTGTTACATGAATCCCTGCATGTTCGTAACATGGTTGTGAAATTGATTTGGCTTCCTGTTGACTTTGCTTGTCAGGAGGTCACAAAGGTGATCATGTGACCTCAGATGGCAGTGGGATCCTACCTGTTCCACTACCGGTTTGGTGATTGTGCACGTGCACGAGGGCGCACCTAACGCGTGTGCACAGCTTTCCACACACCAGCTGAGGCCTGATGGTTGGGAGGGCTGATCCTGCGCTTTTCTTTCTCCTCTCAGCTGATCGTCCCAGGATTTTTTGTACTATGGTTTGGCCAACCGGTAGCAATTTTTGCTGTCGGTTTGGTTGAACCGGGCCAAACCGGCAGCATAGCACCACTGACCCCAGGTCAATGCAACTCTAATATCTGCCAGTTGCCAAGCATCTGAATTTTGATCACATGACCATGGGGATGCTGCAGTGCTTGTAAGTGTGAAAAATGGTCGTAAGTCACTTTTTTTCAGCACCATTGTAACTTTGAATGGTCANNAAACAAATGGTTGTAAGTCGAGGACTACTTGTATTCTTTATATTTTACAAGCAACAGGCTGGAAACACCTTAATTCCAAAGGACTGTAGTCTAAAAGGCAGGCCAGGGAACAACCCTCCTCCCCCAAAAGAAGAAAACAGAATAGCAAGAAAGAATAGGTACCCCACCCCACCCCACCCCAGGTCATGCGGTTTTGCTCATAACATAGCAGTATTGAGGTAGAAAGAGAAAGATCTCAAGGCTTTCCAGGAGAGGTGAGTTTGAGGAAAAGGTTTTTTTTTTTAAATAGTTTCTGGCATCAGGGACATCATGGGAGAATTACATTTCAAGAAGTCCAGGATCGGTAAGAGTTGTAGAGAGTAATGGTGACACATAGAGATGTGCTGGAATTATCAGCCTGGAGACATGAAGCAATAGAAGGCTTTACAAGGATAAGGAATCTTTGCAAGATCTATATGGGTGACACTTCTGTGTCAGCTGCTCAGTAGGCAATCAATTCACTTCACATCTAGCACCACTCAATCATGGATGCTCTCGTGGTGGACATTTCTGAAGTCATCCAGCTTTTATTTTTTTTTAAGTGAATGCTCACCTAACAAATTTGTGGGGACTTACCTATCCTACCCTCCTCTGCTTTTTTTTCCTTACCTTCTTCAGATAGCTAAGTGGGGGTTTAGCTTTGAACAACTTGGGACTTATTTCCAGCTAAAATTAATTCTCTCTTCTTGGCATTAACATTGACTGAGGTTTATTTCACTGGGCTATGATGTTCACATGACCCCCCTAATACCCTCTTTGACCCAGTTAAACATGCCATGTGAACATGGGCTGAGGGGAAGATACCAAACAGATTCTAAACCTTCACTGAGCTAAATATCTGATAGACTTAGGTGGATGAAAAGAAGATAACAGAAGACTAAGAGAAACAAGCAGCACTATTTGGCACGCAATGACCAAACTTTGCACATCAGGAAAGAACTTTTTTTCATACATATAAATGTTGTCAAAAAAATTAAAAAGGGATCATGTGCATTTCACTTTGGACAAAATATGATAAAAGAAACAGTACACTATAGCAAAATGGGTAGTCAGTAGCTCTCCAGATATTGCTCAATTAAAACTTCCCCAATTCCCAATCATCATGGTCAATTATGAGGAATGCTGAGAACTGAAGGTCAGCAATATTGGAGGACTAATGATTGATCATCCTTGCATTTAGAGCAGGGGTGTCAAACTTGCATTGTCTCGTCGTTGTCACATGACGTATCACAACTTTCCCCCTCTTCGTTAAACCAGGGGTGAGGATGGGGCCAGTGCATGATGCATCCAGCTTGTGGGCTGAGAGTTTGACACCCCTGATTTAGAGATATTGAAACTCTAATATACACAAATGCTAAAGATGATTAGAGAAATATATCTCAAGTTGATCAGCACAGTCCCATTTCTGAGAAATTTAGCTCTAAAAGTATTGACCAAGAACTATTCCCCCAGATTTCCGTTTCTGGTAATTGTCATTCCTGTGGTGCACTTTGTTTTGAAAATCACTCTTGTACAAGCTGTGTACGAGCTAGTTTTGCTGAAACATCAGTAACAACATTGCCAGTAAGAGACAGATTTGCCGGTCTTTGTAAACAACTCATTGCATTCTAAGAAAAAAGAAGGAAATTGAGCAAGTTGAACTACTTTGGATCTTGGATGCCCTCACTCCTAAAAAAAATAAAGAATATGGAGCATAACTTATTAAATTTGTTCCAAGCTCCTTATCAACAATAGCTAGAGGAGGCATCTGTACTTGCTTCTGTGTAATGAAGTAACATGTTCCATCTCTCTGGGTTAGTGTGATTTCTTTCTTACCTCTTGTCTGTGTTTGTGTAATGTCTGCATGTGTGTGTGTGTGCGTGTGTGTGCGTGCGCGCAGATACTCTGCTCACATAACCAGGAGAGAGAAAAGGAAAAACGGCTTAGAATGCAATAGTTAACTGCAATCTGTGAAAATACCCAGGGATGCGCAGGCAGTTTTTTTCCTCCCTTGGAATATTTTTCTTTGCAGTCTTTGGCCAACTCTGGCCCATTTTCAAACTCCACCTGTTATTGGCTTCCCCTCCTAGATGTAGTCTGTTCAATATTTGGACAGATAGCCTCTGGATGAGCAGAGGGTCCTGAATCCTTCTAGAAAATTTCTTTCCAACCTTCTGTTGTGTTGGAAACATTTCACTTTGCATACAGTACGCTTCTCCTCACCCCACTAGCTGGATTTGCATGTCTTTATTTGAATCCCCCTCAGAATATTATCAGGCTGATGCATATAGGTTGATGGTATCTGTGATTCTGTGGTGTGTCCCCGCCAGCCCCCCATGCTGCATCTGTCAGGTTTTAATGTATGTTGTAAGCCCTGGGAAGCATAGGGCAGGCTGTGTAAAGGCTTCTTTCTAAACCACAGGACCTTCCATCTTGAAAGAGAGGATGCCTACTTTTGTTTGCCTTAATTGCTCTGCCCTGGGTCACATGACTAGGAGGAGGTGGTTAAGAATGGACCCTTAAACAACAGTTCTGTGTGTGTGTGTGTGTGTGTGTGTGTGTGTGTGTGTGTGTGTCTTTTTTCCAGGAAGATTTTCTTCCAAGCAGATCTGCTCTCCTTTTGGGAAATTTAGTCTTTCTTTTGCCAGCTTCTCCCATCACACCCACCCTTTAAAAAAAAAAAAAATCTCATTCGGTTCACTTTTGGGAGAGTCACCCAGCTGATGGATGGCCAGACAGTTTGAACTATGTGTGGAACCAGAGCGAGCGAGCGAGCACCGGCACTCTTTTACTTGAAGCCCCATCTTCAATCGTGTCCCACCCTCACCCCTTCTCCCCAAGCCGTGCAACCCATTCGCCAGAGAGAGAGAGAGAGAGAGAGAG
>AZIM01000107.1:180015-193527 GCA_000516915.1 Ophiophagus hannah
AGAACCTGCTGAATACCACCTCTGCTCTCACTGTATTGTGCTGCCCCATGAACTCCTGCCTGTTCTCCCCCACCCAAGGTGGATGCTGCTGCTTCTGGGAATGGTCTGCCAAAACATGCTGAAATCATGAGGACTGTACACAGGTTGTTCTCAATTTACACCCATTCGTTTAGTGACCAAAGTTACAACAGCACTGAAAAAAGTGACTTATGTTTTTCACACTTAGGACCATTGCAGCATCCCCATGGTCACACCCGTGATCAAAATTCAGGCGCTGGGCAACCGGCATGTATTTATGATAGTTTCAAAATGGAAAAAAAAATCAATAAAGCATTATTTAAAAAAAACAAGATAGTTGCAGTGTCCTGGGATCATGTGATGATGACCTTTTGCAACCTTCTGACAAGTAAAGTCAATGCGGAAGCCGAGCTCATTTAACAACAGCGTTACTAACTTAACAACTGCAGTGATTCACTTAACAACGGTGACAAGAAAGGTTGTAAAATGGGGCAAAACTCACTTAATTGTCTCGCTTAGCAACAGAAATTTTGGGCTCAGTTGTGGTCATAATTAGAGGGTTACCTGTACCCCATCATGAGCAAGCAAGAGCTCTCTGCTCTTCAAAGGAAGGCAGGATGGTCTCTTCTCTTCCTAGCAGGGAACAGCTAGAAAGGCACACAAGATAAAAGTTCAAAAGAAAGAAAGGGGAAAGAAAATGAAAAGCAAGATGCAGGCAGCTATAAGTGAAACAGGGTTTTTAGACTATATTACCTTAGATATGATTCTGCCAAAATATTACATGGCCAACCTATAAAATAAAACCAACTAGTGTTCCAACTAATTTATGCTTCCAGCTGAGTGAAATTGCTCAGGGTCATAAGATCTGTTTTTAGTAGATTTCTTAGTAAATTTTATTTCATAAATTTAATGGACTACTGCAATAGTCTTGAGTTAGTAGTGACTTCTGTTACCGGTGAATGAAGAGTTTTCAGTGTTGCAGTCCTCCTGGGGCATTCCACTACAATTCTTTTCAGATCTTTATATTTTGACCTCCTTATATAGTCTTCTATATATGAGTCTTGCTAACTCTTGCTATCCTCCATTCTTGATCTCAAACTTCAGATACTTTTGGTTGCTCTTGACTAGAGCAGGGATTCCCAATCTTGGCAACTTTAAGATGTGTGACTTCAACTCCCAGAATTCTGTAGCCAGATGGAGAATTCTGGGAGTTTAAGTTCACATGTCTTAAAGTTGCCAAAATTGGGAACCCCTGCTCTAGAAGACAAAGCTGATCTTTTATATTAAATAATCAACTGCTGGTTTTTGAGCTAGAATTAGAAAACAAAATATTCTACCAATTCTTCCTGTGGAGGATTACTTCAATTTCTGTACTCTTAGGTACTTCAATTGTCCTTTAAAAGTTTTATTACAATAGCTTAAACCAAGATGAAAAAGCTACAGCTCAATTTATATAGATTCTATATTCAAAGGGAGCTGGCTCCCTCTGCTGGCAAAATTGTTTCTAAAGTGTTAATCTTTGGATTCCATTTTTGTAGATATTGTTGTACCCATATATGCAATATACTTTACAACAAGGTGGATAACAAATTTGCAAGATGAAAATATTTTATACAGTCTGGCCAGATGTGCCTTCCTATATTTCTGTGTTTTAATTCAGTCCTGGTGTATTATTTTCTGGCCTAAAGTCTGTTCAACATATGACTATGCTCATGTGTCAGTCAATTAACACAATAGTTTTGACTTACTTAACCATCAGCTAACCTGACAAGCCATGTTCATGTAATATAGTAGGCTGAAATACAGTTGAGCAATTTATGGCTCAATATGTTGCTTTCAACCTAAGACTAGGCTCATGCAACATACTGTTGTAATGCCTTGTACCTTAGAGTATGTGGACAAACCCTGTCTATTCTGGTTTATTCAATAAGTGAACTACATAGTGCACGGATAAAACTGGAGATTTGTTAAGACTAATAATGCGCATGTTGGACTAACTCCAATTCAATATTGCAAAAGAGGTTATTTCTACAACCTTTTTTGAATGGGTTTTTCTGCAATTACTATATAGAATAACTCAGCCAATGTCAGCTTCCAGCTTTGACATTTAGTGCAAAGACAGCAGATAATTTCAGCTGCCACTGCAGTCAGCAAACTTGTAGCAATTAAATATGAAGATTGCCTTTGGGAAGAGACAAATAATCAATAAAGGATTTAATCTGATACAAGTTAAGGTTACAACTTTACTTTTTCTATTACTCAAGCCAGACATCAAAGTAAGGTTTCAACAGAATACCACTTGCTATTAAGTGGTAATTGCCATACCCCTTAGAAGTACCATTGTTAAGGAATAGAAGCAATGTGAAATTCACAGTACTAGACTTGTGGATCATGCTAAGCAATATGACACAGTTTGCCCAGGAAAGTCCTGGCTTACTCCAACCGTGTTGGTATCATGCCCAGTTTAGTGTTTGTTCTGGATTCATTTTTTAAATTAAGTATAATTAATAGCAGTTTGGAGAACCAGTTTGGTGTAGTGGTTATGGCACCAGGCTAGAAACTGAGAGATTGAGTTCTAACTTAGGTGTAAAGCAAGCCAGGTGACTTTGGACCAGCCACTTTCTCTCGACCCTACGAAGGAGGCAATGGTGAACAACTTCTGAAAAACCTTGCTATGAAAACTGTAGGGACTTGTTCAGGCAGTCTATGAGAATCAGACAGGATTGAATAGAATAATTTTTTAACTAGTGGAGCAAATCTACTGGTACAAGTTCTAATTTCTTCTTTTTTTACCAGTGCATATATGGACAAGGTGAGCCCTGAGCAACCTTTTCCTTCTCTACCTCTCTTTTGAGATCTTTTGCCTTCTTCCTCCTGCAGCTAACTTCTTCACCTTGAATTCCTGAGCCATAGATTTCTGCCAATTCTTCATGTTTCAGCACAAGAGGCCCAGTTTCTAGGATAAAGTATATGATCACTCCTCTTAGCATCGACCAAGCACATTAACAGACACTTCTGACAAACCTGCATAGTATGTTGCACAACCTAAGGATGTGCCTGGCTTCTACCTGATCATCCTAATCAAACCATGCATTTAAAAAACCCAGTTAATTATCCTGTTTGCAAAGGAACCAGCAGGTGTATATTTGCTTGTCAGTAGTTTAGGATTACATGCTATCATGGTAATTGGTATGGGATAGTCTTAGATTTAGGAGAACAACTTAACTGGAGAGGTGAATTTATCTGCCTAGGCAGTCTATACTTGAACAGCAGTTTATGTTTCAATTGTTGCTGGAACAGCCTACATACCAGGACCCAAAGGAGGAAACAGGCAAATCAGGGGCTGGCGCATGCAATACACAAAACTAAATGTGGTTTGTTTATTGTGAATAAGCATATGATGTGAACCCACCAAGGAAATTCATACTTATAGTACGAATTACTGTAGCACTTTAATGAGTAACACGTAGAAGAAGCTGTTGTTACCAATCAGTTGAACACTGACTGGGTATTTTTATTCTATAAACCATTAGAAGAAAAATTTACATTGCTATTCAGAAGTGGCAAATGTTTGGCACTGTTGGAAGTACTGTGTGCTATACAATTTAAGTATACATATTGTTAGTAAAGCATATTTCCATTCAGGCAGGAGTTCATTGCATTCCATATTTCTCCTTCATCTCATTAACTTTGGCTATATATACTTTGATTGCATCTTCTTTGGACATACCTGAAGGGGAAAAAAGGTTTTTTGGTGGGTGAGCAGAAATATAGTATGAAAATTCCCATTTACTACCCCAATTTCTCCCTTTTGCAACTAGCTTGAGACAACCTAACTGGGGAGTTCTTGTGTAAGTAATGGTTCCAGTGTGCCAATTTGTTGCATAAAGATAAGTGACTTTATTCTTTATGCCTATGAAGAAACAGTGATGGCTATTCCTTCTGCAATCTGAAATTATACAAAAGATTGACAAAAATTTGTAAATGCATGCAAGTTTTCTTTATGAGAAATCATCAAGATCAACATTGTTTGATGGCTCCAGAAATGTTTAAATTAAATGAGATTTTTCAGGGAGCTTTTTCCTCCCCTGTAAACTTCAGGGGTAAAAGTTCAATAACAATTAAAATAATAGTACATATATTAATGTTAATTTATGCTGAGCACTGTGCATTTAACAGGACTCTTAATTCCTAGCTTTTATGGCCTTTTGGTTAATGAGGTTGAGTTTTGATTTAAGCCATATTTTTTGGTAAGAACAAGCAATACATTTCATCAATTCAATTTATCTGGGAATCCTGACCAATTAATTGAACTTTCAGATTCTTATCATTGTCAAGTTCTACTATAGAAACTTTCTTATGTAAAACCATCAATATTCAGATAAGAATTTGCCTAAGACATTTCTATCTTATTTCTTCAAGAATTTTAGATTGGCACTGAATTTCAATGACCCCCTTGTGCAAAAGAAGCATTTACAAAAATTAATTGTCTTTCATGTCACAAATCCTGTTAAGAACATATAGATGACATTTTTCCCATTTGCAGGCTGAAGATTTGGTTAGAATTGGTGCTTATAAGTCATTTGTCATTTCATTTGTCTTTGCCAAGGCCTACCTTTTAATTTATTCCACGAGTCCCACTTTGCTTTGCCTTTTAAATCAAACATTCCAGGACGTTCTGAAACAAAACATTGTCACATGGCTCTTAGATGTGCTTGTAGTACAAATCACAGCTTTGAGGAGACTTCACTTGAGCAAAAATAATGTGCTTTAATTTTACAGGCTATGCAAGAGGTATGATCAGAACAAGTGATTTTAAAAAATTATATGGAATCAGACAGTTTTGACATAAAAAATGTAATGCTCTCCTGGTTCTATTTTATATGCTAAACTAAGAGCTTATATATTTTAAATCTTGCTTACAGAGAGACTGAAAGCACATTTAAAAAAAACAGATATTAATTACTGGCCATAACACTAAAAGTGCTTCATTGCAGTAGGGTGGACAAATTCTTGTGATCTGCTAAAAAAACTGTAGCTGTTCTAACTTAAATTAAAACATTGTGCCAGTGTAGGACAATTACTATATAGTGATCCATGACATTTATTAGAAAACCAGAGAAGAAATGGTGTCGATAATTGTAATCTTTTTCCACCCAGTCAATATAGTATAGTTGTTGCTACGGTAGGTCAGAATACACTACAGGGGATCTGCTTATTACTGCTAACAGTACTTATGTCAAAGAGGTTTCCTATACAGCTGGAAAACCAGCCACCGTGAATTGTTATGTGACACTGAGCATGGCTTCTATTACAATGGAGATCTTGACATACATATGGACAAGCTTTGCTTGCATCATTCAGTTTAACATGCCTATCGACATGTACGCTCACGCAGAAGTCAGATTCCTCTGCTGCAGATTAGGTCACAAAGATATGAAAACAGGCTCTACAGGTAGTTCTTGACTTATGACCATATCTGAGCCTGGCAATTATGCTTTTTAAGTCATGACAGTTGTAAATTATTCACCATGTGACTGGACCCAATTTTATAACCTTCTTTGCAGCAGTCCTTAACCCATTGTTCGCTAGGAAGCACTTTTTGCTGGAAACCGGAAGTAAACACTTTTTTCCTGGTAAAACACTGTAAATCATGGTCACATGACCACGGAGCACTGCAAATGGCTGCAAATGTGGGGCAGTTGCCAAGTGCCTGAAATACAGTCACACGACACTGTGTGTATGCACAGCATTGGAACTTTGAAGTTGGGTTGCAAGTAGCTTTTAGTGGTCCATTGTAACAAGTCAACTACTTGTATATTGCATTAAAAGGTACACTTTGTGTGAAATGGTAGAGCAGGGGTCTTCAATCGTGGCAAGTTTAAGACTTGTGGACTTCAACTCCCAGAATTCCTCCACCAGTCATGTTAGCTCAGGAATTCTGNCTTGCCAAGTTTGAAGACCCTTGTGGTAGAGTATATCCACCATTAAAAACAAACTTTTACCTCCACATGAAATCACCTGCCTTTCATACGCAAGTATTGCACTTACAAATTTATTCCTGAACTTTCCAGAGTACGTGGAAATTTTCAAAAATAATTTGTTTTATATCTGCTTGTCTCCCTTATCTCAGTGAATGGAACAGCAAAATATAAAACAAATAAATGAAAAACATATATCCCCAATTTTGAATGGTATTTGGTTCTAGCAAGTAGTTCCTCTATTAAAGGTAGAAAAAGATTCTATTCTGAAACTATTCACATTAAAGCCCCATTTTCTTTTGGATGAAGATAGTGCACTTTTTATTATGTATTACTTATAATTGCTATACATCTAATTGCATTTGCAACTGTATTTCAAGAATTCAGATTAATCTTGACACTGGGTCCTAGGATCCTTAGAGCCATTGTGAGAAAAAAAGATGGCACCCATATTCTAGAAAATCTCCATGGAACTTTCTGGCCATGTTTGCATATTTATGCTGACCAGAAAAACTTAAACAGTTTTAAACAGAGTCCTATTTTTAACCCTTTGCTGTGCCTGCTTTACCCAAGACTCTAGGTATACTGTGGGAACTCAACATGAATAATCTTTTAGATTCCTGGTTAACGCCAACCAGGTATTCATCAATACAACTATATATAATATCCAAGTGAAAGAGATCTAATATCATACTCACTCTGAATGATATACAGTCTGAAACCTTTGTAAAAACAAAGCATGTGGATGAAAATATTGCTGTGTACATTTATACTAATATTGCTGTGTACTTTTCCTTTTTACATGCTGTTCTGTGACCATGGGCTCTGATTGTCTCTCAGTAAATGTGTGCTTCTGCCTAGTGAGATAGTTATCTGAGCAGAGTAGTCTCCCTTTCCTTGACAATCTGTCCATTTTTGGCACTTTTTCTTCTGACAGGTCACCAGAACAAAAGAATCAGGGTTGTGTACTTATCTCACATGAAACATATTTTGGAGATATGTTCTATGCCTAAACTTTTGGTCTAAGCTATGAATGCAATGGGGTGTCATTCAACAACTCTGCCACTTTAAAACTTTAATTCTCAAAGTTGGCAATGAGACTGTCTGGGGAAAAAAAAAACCCTGCTGCTTGCCAGGCAGAATGGATGACCTTGAGCTCAAGTTGGCAACACTAACCCAGAGAAAAACTGTTCTACTGTCCCTTGCTTCCCCAGCAGAGATGCCAGCAATGCTCAGCTGGGAGCTTTATATCCCCCTCAAATGTCCAACAGTATCAGTATAGTTGCAACTGTATTAGGGAAGAGACTTCTAGGTCTCATTTTTTTTATCTCCAAGCTGCCCTTAGGCTTCCTTTCTTATATGAGTAAGCAAAATTATTTGAGACTATAAAGAACATCTAAGTATAAAAGAAGAGCAGTATTTCAAACCACCATAAAGTTTGGATCAGTTGCATAATAGGCCAAATCTTTAAGAAAGCAAGGATATTATAATAGCAGGCAGTGATTAAAATGGTTTATGACATAATGATAAAGAATTGCCTCCAGGCTCAATTCTCACAATTAACGTAAGTGCATTCTCATTTCACCCAATAGGACTGTTAGTCTAAGTTTCTTTCCAAATTTTCATACAATTTACCATTCTCACATACAGTAGGAGATCTTGAAGAAGAGACAGAGAATCTGGTATCATTTACATAAATCAGACCACAACTAGCGCAAACATTGGCTATGTTGAACAAGGAAGATGGCTTACAAAGGCCAAGATATCTGGAGTTCTCTAGGCTGTTTATTCCAGTTTAAAGGTTTATGATGCTTATGGCTCATTTTACCTAACATTAGTTGTTTTTTAGATAACCTTCCTGTAACATATTCATGCATGTCTGTAGTAGAAACCTTAGTTAATTGTAAGGTATTAATTGAATGTTATTACCAGTAAAATATTTTTCCATCTTTTATCAGGGCACTCTTCATAACATATAAAGCTAGGCACAGTCATGCAAAACAAAGCTTATATTTTCTACCACTTGTATGTTATAACATCATGCTCTGTTACAACTAAATCAAACTTCTGGTACTTTGGTTTCAGTTTCCTGGCATTTGCAGAGTCAAAAAATTCATGCACTAACATGGCATGGCTTCTATAATAATTTCTTATATCACAATTCATGCAAAATTAGTCAAGAAAATTAGGTTACAATTTTTCAGTTTAACTTCCCATTCTATGAACAAAAGCTCAGTGGAGAAGGCTGCATAACCATCATGATTTTAGAAGTTGAAACTGCAATTCCCACAACTCCTATTTTGGAATAGTTCCATGATATGTGCCAAGGTCTAGTCATTTTAATTAATCCTCATAAAGCAGTAGAAGCCTGAAGTGTGATGGTCCTTACACAGCATGTTGGCTAAAAACTTTTGCCAATAAGGCAGATTTCTTAATTAGTTATGCAATGCTTTAATTCCTTTCTCTAATTGTCTATCTTGCCTGGAACATGTAATCTTCCTTAGGATCATAATATGTCAAGTCAGCTTGCAGAATATTGCTTAAGGCATTAACCACAGGTTCCACCATACTTGGCCTCTATTGCTTTATGAGGAATAATTAAAACGAATAGATCAAGAAACCCGAGATGCACTGTAGTATCACATTGTTTGCAATCTCATACAGATTTTCAGAAGCAACACAGAAACATACTGACAAGGAAACTCTAGAAGATATTGTCCCAGGATGGCTGGGAGAGATGGCTACCTTCAGGGCTGGGTTTCTACTGCTTCTGTCCAGTTCTGTAGCTCTGAAGAGCAGCAGACATAGAACCGGTTCTATGTCTGCTGATGTTTTTGCCCACCCGCCTGCCCGGGCTCTTACCTGTCCTTTNNTTCCTGCTTTTTCAACTTCAGCTGCCATGCGAGGCACAGCTGCAGTTAAAAAAGCAGGAAAAAAGGGCTTCTTCAAAGGCTCCTCCTCGGCACCCAGCACTGTTCAGCTGTCCAAGCAGCAAGCTGATGATGATTTACAGGCGCACCCGGCAGCGTGCAGGGAAGCACATTGTAAATCACCAAACAGATAGTTAACCCTGTTGGGTCCCACCCCTGGCTACCTTGAACACTATCAAGCACTGTGTCAAAGAACCACTGTAATCATTGTGACCAGTAATGTGATAGAAACACTTTGGTGTCATGATTAAGGTTCTGGACTAGAAACCAGAAAAGTTCTAGTTCCCCATTGGCATGAAAGCAGGCTGGGTGACTTTAGGCCTTTCTCTCTCTTTTAATCTAATTTCCTTAACAGAGCTGCTGTTGTGTGGAAAGTTAGATCCTGGAACATTACTCAAGTTGCACGAAATAAAGGCACAATATAAATCCATAATGGTGACGTATACGGATGAACATATTGTGATAGGTATGTTTTAGCTGCGACTATACCATACATGATGTAGTGGCTGGCATGTTGGATTAGGGAGCAGGTTCAAATCTCTGCTTGATCAAAGATGCCTCAAGGTCTTAAGGCAGAAGACGGGAAGAAATCAAACACAATTTAAATACATATTTCACTAAGAAATTAATTTTTAATATTACAGGGAGTTATGAGTCATTGAGGACCATGTATTAATAGTCAAGTCATGCTTTTAATACTATCTGGAATAATGATCTTTTAGGCATATTAAAGTGGTGTGCATCTCTGCCTGTAATTATTTGGTCATCTGACCAAATAAGGAGTTTTCAATCAGAAGTCAAGCTGAAGTCTATTAGCAAGTTTGTCATGAACATAAATATTAAAGTGAAAGTAGAATAGATTAAAGAGTGTGTGGCTAAAAATGAGCCAGATCTTGATTTTAGCTCAATAGATTTGCATTTTTAGCATGCAGGCTTTGTGGAAATAGTTCTGTCCGTATCAATCCCCAAAAGTTTTTGCTCAGTCAAGGTGGTTTTATTCACTTGAGATGCTGCAACCTTGTGCACATATAGTTACTACCGGTAGTTCTTACCTGTATTTATATCTCCAACTGTAACTTGCTTAAAGTGGCCGTAGAGATCCAGCAATTCTTGATCTGATGGCTGTGTCTTCAGGTTCTTCACTTCTTCAGCTGCTTTATCAAACTCTGCCTGTTTCAGTAGATGCAATAAGAAAAAAAAAAGGTTTAGTGTTCCCATGGTTGAAAGTTGTCCATTCTTAATTGTATTCAACACAAGGATTGTCATTCCTAAAATGTTCTTCGGTTTAAACACAATGCACCTGTCAGCAATTTCAACTTGAATTGTGAGAGATGTGTGCACACAGGGTTCTTTTTTCAACCTACCCAGATAAAAGTGCTTGCTTAAACAAAGCCTACAGAGATCAAAAGTGTGACATGGGTTGGGAAATACTGTGAAATGTTGCGAAATCAGGTTGCAACACTAGGCAGCTGCAGCTTCGGGAGTAAAATTGGCTCTACCCACTACAATTCCGATTAGTTCCCACACGTAATGTATCAAAAGAAGTTACACTAGCAAACAGTACCCGCTTCAGCGTTCAACTATAGTGACAATTACCAATTGTTTCACCAATGCATTGGAAACAAAGTATTTATCATTCCCCCACCACCACCAAAGGATCAGAAGCGGCTTTCTTGTAGGCGTTTTGAACGCGCTTCAGCTGCCGGCAAAAACTTACAAGGTAGTTTATTTTCCCCCTGAATAGGTTTTTCCACCCCCTCTAAGACGCCGAACACATTTCAAACAATTCTTCTTCTTGCATTCATTGCACGTGGAAAATCACTTCAGACAAACCTGCAGGGACGACTCCCCCCCCACGGCTTTGCTAGGGCAGGTCGCCAGCGATAGGGAAACCGAAGAATTACAAGGGATTGAGCCGGTGAGGTTTAATTTAGCAAGGTTTCTTTAGCGAGGAAACAAAAGAGAAGGAAGCAAACGGGCGCGGGGGAGTTAGAAGGCACGGCACGCATTTCCCCCTCCCGCCCTCCCTGCAAGACAAAAGAGTAATTCAGTGGAGAGAAAGAGGAAGAAAAACGCTATTCGTCCCAGGAGGGTATTAGAACTCACCTGCGTCATAATGGCAAGATAGTCAGAGATTCTCGACAGGGACGAGAGAAAGACCGAAGACCGCCAAAACTACTGAGAACGCGCTTCCCCTTTGCAGCTTCCTCTTGCTTTGCCAGGGCCACTATTTCACTCATCAGGCCAGTGGATGCCGACCAATCACAGGCGGAGGGCGGAGAAAGCAGCGTCTTCCTTCAATCGCGTCTCTCCAAAGGAGCTGATGGATGGCGTGGACTCAAAATGGGAGATGAGTTCTCGCTCGCTGAAGAGGGATTCTCACGTCCGGTTCCTGAGGAAAACTTGCGGACTCCGGCCGGATTAAGTCCCAGGCTAAAAAGAAGAGGACAACACCGGATTTTTATCAACAGAATAAAATATCAAAGTTTTTTTTTTTTTAAAGGATCCTCTATTTCTGGTGGGGTTTGTTATAGCAATACAGTCTTGCCATTGGTTTTTGTTTTTTTGTTTTCTTGAAACTTCCCCCTTTGCTTGGAGTTTTTAAGATTTCTGACGGACTCTCCCGCAATTAGCAAACAAGTTCAATCGAGTTCAGCTGTTTTAGCATCTGCAGAGTTGATGATGGCCAAATCAAGGAAACCTATGTTGGTTAGCCAGTGCAACAATACTACAAACACCATGCTTCAAGTATTACAAAGTCCATACTGTGTGTCAGCTGCACAGCTGGAGTTAGACTTCAAGATCCAACAATTGTACGTGCCTGTTCAGTAGAAGCAGGTATCATAGCATAGATATGTCCAGTTATGCCATTGCAGCCTATTGGCGTGTTATCGTACAGATCCTCATCTTTTTACTTCCTTGTTTTCTATCATGATTAGTTTTTTTCTACAACAAAATCAGGCAATGGCTTTCAAGTACATGTAATGCTAGGCCTGATAGTGCTAGAACTTAAGTCAATGCAAAATGTGAAATGCTATGGTGAAAGTATAAGAGACCCCTTCATCATTAAAGCAAGAAAGTATGCCAAAGTTGAATTTGCATGACATGCAGGCTTAAAATATGATTGCTGTTTATGACTCAGCATGTTATAAATGTACTCAGTGCTGAGCTGTTGTGATTGAGAGTATTGTGGAAGCCCAGATCACATAGTTAATTGTTAACACGGTTGCATTGGGGCTTCAGGATTGGAAAGGAGCCCCCCCCACACCAATAGTAGAGAATATATGCAGTTCAGTGTTGAAATGTTGGGTTCTTGGCATTTGCTGAGCTGGGTTGTTTTCTTGCAGATGCTTTTTTTTACCAGGTTAGGTTAACATTATCAGTGCCTGAGGAATGAGTTTGCTGCTGATTACACAGAGCAGGGGCCCTTAAACTTGGCAACTTTAAGACTTGTGTACTTCAACTTCCAGAATTTTCCAGCCAGCGTGGCTGGAGAATTCTGGGAGTTGAAGTACACAAGTCTTAAAGTTGCCAAGTTTGGAGACCTCTGACAGAGCTTGCCCTGCCAATCATACTTGGGGTGTGGTTCCTTCTTGATGGTTCCCTCATTAAAGTAATAAAATGTCTGCGAAAATAACCCAGCTTGGCAAACACCAAGAGTCTAATACAAGGGTCCCCAACTTGGTAATTGTAAGACTTGTGGACTTCAACTCCCANAGTCTTAAACTTGCCAAGTTTGGAGACCTCTGGTCTAATAGCTGGTTTTTTTAAAATATCCCCCTAACACATATAGATGTTGAGACAGTTAGGAAGCATAGGTAGAACAAGGATGATCCTATAGAGTAGTATTGTCCAATCTTGGCAACTCTTAAAATCTATGGACTTTGACTCTCAGCATTCCCCAGCCATTGTGGCTGGCTGGGGAATTCTGGGAGTTGAAGGCCACAGGTCTTAAAGTTGCCAAGGTTAGACATTCCTCCTATTGAGTGAAAGGTAAGCAATCTCAACCCCCCTATTCCCAAAGTTCTCTGTGGTTTTTAGATGCTCTGGCCCATTTTGTGGTGCTGTGTTTGGTGGATGCTGTTGCCAGCATCTGTTTTCCAGAGAAATACATTTACCTGGCACCTTCCCCATATCTCCAACATGTTAGGCAAGTAGAGAACCCACAACCTGAATGTCTCCCTTTCAAGGGAGATTGACTAATTGTGTGCCACCAAGTTGTTGTCTTAGTGACCACATAGATTTCCCATGACATTTTGTCCCTATCTTGGTCCTTTAGCTGTTCTAAGAAGGCACTCATCACCACTGTAACTGAGTACACCTTGTACTGGTTGTCCTCTTCTTTATTAATTAGATTCATAGAGCTGCAACTTTGGGTGGCACATAATGAATAAAATAGCTAATATAAAAAGATAAACATCTAAAAAGACTCCTACAGTAATGAACATAAACACAAAATAGTAACCACAGGCAGAGTGTGATGGAATATGCAGCAGGAGAAAGAGTTGGAGGGGAATTTTGGCAATCACACTGTGGCTGGATAGAATAGAATAAAAGAGTTGGGAGGGACCTTGGAGGTCTTC
>AZIM01000107.1:212434-226309 GCA_000516915.1 Ophiophagus hannah
TCTGACTGGAGATTTTGCAGTATCCTTCCTCTGCCAAGCCCACCAAGCCACGCCCACAGAACCAGTAGTAAAAAAAATTAAATCCCACCACTGATTTGTAGGTAAAAAGGAAACACAACTTTCTTATATTTAGTGCATTAGTATCAGACACGTTCATTTTTATTTATTATCTGAGGTTTATATGTCCAACAATGCTTAATTCATCTCACTTGAATAACAATAACCAGGACTGTAACCTTAAGAATAATTATAATGTATTAAAATCATAAATCATAATAACCATTAGAAAAAGGAAGCAACAGTGCCTCGTAGAGCAGCCTAACCCACAGCAGGGAAGTTGCTCTCATCACCCTGTTAAGGTTGCTCTCATCTGCATCTATTAAGCGCAGAGTCACTTAGATGAGATGGGTGGTATGGAAATTTAACGATAGAAAATAAAAATATTTCACAGCTCTCCAGAAAATCCAGGTTTTTATACCTTTCTGAAAAACCCACTAGAATGAGACACCCAACCTAATCTTGGGAGGAACACTGCTCTAAAGAAAGGGGCAGCATCTAAGCATTGGCGCTTTATCTCCTTTTTTCATAGTAAATTGAATGGAGAGATCTAGCATTTAAATAAGGCTGGAATATTTTTGTTCATTTGTAGAAGTTTTAGAATAAGGGTGGACATCTGAAGCTCGCTCCTCATGACGTTAAGGGTCTACAAACCCAGATGTGACCTTCTGAACAGGCTCGCTCATTGGAGAAAGACAACTTGTGAGAATAACTGTTTAGGAGCAACCATGATCTGATAAGCAAGGCTTAAACAGGGTGCAGTTCACCCCAAAAAGTTCTATACAAAGTGCCTTGTTTTCACTTTTGATTCCTCCAGGACCCTCTTTTCTCTTTCTGCAGATTTCCTAGTCAATATTCAATATTCTCCCCACCCCTTGCTCCTTTCTTCCTGACACAGGCAGACTTCATTAACTTACAGTTTAATTTTAAAAAGCGAACTTGGTCGCTTCGCACTTCAGAAGGCTGCCACTGTCTTCTAATTGTGATGACTTTCCATCAGCGATGTGTCTGCTCTGAATTAGTAATGTTGCTGACTTACTGTTTTAGAAGAAGTCCTTGACCTGCTGGTGGGAAGAACTGTGCCTGCTCTGAACCTCTGGTTCCTTGAGCTCTGCCAGATCCCCTGTGAATAATTAGAGGCATTTGAAGGTATTGCTGGAGAAGCCAATTTGTGTCTTTCACTTTGCATATTGTTGAAGCCTCATGAATTAATCATTGGCAGGGAAAAAAAAAATTAGCTGCTTCAGTCTCGCATTTGATGGGTCATGAGGGAGAATGTAAAGTGACCTGTAAAATATTCTACTGATCCTCTAAGTATTAAATTATTACTGCTACAGGTTAATTTCAGGGGGAACCTCCCTCCCTTCTTACTAAATAGAACAAGGAATTTTAAAATACAGGTTTAGCCATTTTCTTATGTTTTGGAACGAGAATACAATGAAAGAGAAGTAATGCTTTCTGCTTGTGGAATGCTATCTCAATGTCTTGGTTTTGCATTTTGTTTTTAAGCAAGGGTGCTTCCCTGTTCCTTCTGTCAAGCCTACTATTTCTTCTTGCCATTGGGATCAGTTGTAAAAAGATGTTAATCAACAACAGCCTTAAATGACAGCTTAATTATTACTATATTTTTTCCCTGTGGTGGGAAAACGCTGGTCTTTATCAAATAGGTGAAATATCTGTGTCTTCTCATTTCAGCGAACGAAACAGAGCTCGCATTTTTCTGCATGGACGATTACAGAAAATATAAAACCCATCCTGTTGCTACCTGGTGACGAGCAAGAAAATTGAGAAAAGAAAATTCTGCACTGTTAATGAGATGGTTTATCCTGAAATCCTAAAAAATGTATGTTAACAAGCATCGAGGCGTTTGTTGCAAGATCCATTGCAGGGTAGGGGGGGGGACTACAAACAGTGACATTGCTTTCTGACAAGACTAATTTCCTGAAATGTGTGATTTTTTAAATAATAAACATATGTTGATACTTTCTCTGTATGGCTTGCAAATAGGAATTTGAATGTAGATTGACACAGTAATTTATGCCAAAATGATGATGTATCAGCTGCAGAAAAGAACCAAGCTTAAAAAAACTCTGGACAATCTTACCACACTGGAGCTTTTGTTTAGAGCTTCCTTTGCATTTCTTCCCTTGTCTCTCCACAGCATTTTCTTCAAGATAAAGGAATTGTGACAAATGCCTTATTTCACTTGGCAGATCCATGAGGGTAAATGCTGGGCTTGTTTCAGGATTTATGCTGCTTTTAATAAATGTGGCAGAGTGCCAAAGTGGTGTTTATATAGTGCTAAACCCGCAGAAAGGAGAAAAATAGCTGCAAAATTGTCATTTGCAGAGTAGGCATCTAACAGTTTCTAATCACCAAGTAACTTCTCCCATTTCCTTTGGTTTCTGACTGGGTAAGTATCTAGTTCCCATTGTGGTAAGAGTTGGTCACTGTGATTTATGAGATACGGTCACTGGTATGATAAGTGTGATGAGAATTGATATCAGAATGCATCTGTGCTATTAATGGAGTCCTTCGCAGTACCTATTCTGTACCAATATGGTCAAGAACGAATGCTTGTCATTTCTGCTGCTCTTCTTTTAAGGATATAACAATGGTTTGGATTATGTTCGGACTGGACAAAAATCCTTTCATTGTGAAAAGATACTGCCTCTAACGCATTAACTTCCTTTGGCAGGTGGGTTGCATCTTTCTGCCTGATGATTTAGTTGTGCTGCGTTGAAAAACATTGGAAATCAACTCAAAGGGAAGTGTTAATATTGCTGTTTCATAGAGAGCACGGGATTATTCCCAGGGGGGCGAATTATGGTCTTGTTAATGATGTTTCTGTATTTTCTGTACTTTTTTTAATTGGTCTCAACAGATGGCAACACCGGGCTGACACTGACTTAGCTTGGAAGCTAAGTAAGATCGGTGTGGGGTAGTGCTTAGTGAGAGACTTCGGGGGAACAGAGTCTGAAGGCTAGATGGGAAGCAAGGGGGAACATTCCAGGAAGGAGCCAGTGTGAAACACTTCTGCATTGCTGCATGGCTATTGCCATGGAGTCTCCAATTCCGGGCTTGACTTGAAAGAGAGAATCTTGTAAGCCTCCTGTAGTGCCCAGTTTTGCTTGTACCATATACAGAGAGTCCTAGACTTATGACCACAATTGAGCCTAAAATTTCTGCCGCTAAGGGAGACATTTGTTAAGTGAGTTTTGCCCCATTTTACAATCTTTCTTGCCAAGAGGTCTTAAAAATACAGCAAACACTACTTGGGAGATTCTTAATACAGACATAATTTGCTCCACCGTTTGTTAAGTGAATCACTGCAGCTGTTAAGTTAGTAACACGATTGTTAAGTGAATCTGACTTCCCCTGATGACTCTGGTTATCAGAAGGAGGCAAAAGCTGTTCACAAGACCCCAGGACACTGCAACTGTCATAAAAATGAGCCGGTTGTCAAGTATCTGAATTTTAATCACATGATTAGGGGGATGCTGCAACAGTAGCATGAAAAAGGATCACAAGTTACTTTTTTCAGTGCTGTTGTAACTTTGAACGGTCACTAAAACAAACTGTTGTAAGAGAAGGACTACCTGTACATTAAGAAAAGAGGGAGAAATATGCACTCAGACGGGCTTTGGAGGGGTGGGAGCAAGGATCGATATGGCCTGTTTCATGCAATTTTACTAAGCCAAAATAAAACCAACCCCTTATTCTGATGTAGTAGCCACTTTGCACACCTTTTGAGATAAGTATGACTTCTTTATGATTTTAAAAATTCTATATGCAAAAAAATTCTCAGTTTAGGCCCCCTAATTAAAAGAAGAACTTAAAGAAGTGTTCAATTGGGAGATATCTTTGGTGCAAAATACACATCTGAACTTGGCAACGAATCAAGAATTTTTGGGATTTAGCGGTTATTTAGAAGAGAAAGGAGCCTTTTGTACATGAACTTTTCACTAGCAAAATGATCCTGGTTTTGCATTGTTGGAAGAATTTTCCTTCTGGGTTCAGTTCCAAGTGGGGAAAAAAAGACACTGGAATCATGGAAATTGCTTGGAAAGATGGTATAATGGTGGACAGGATGACATGTCTTGGAGTTCTTGGGCGAAGAAAAGGGAAGAGATGCTGAGAGTCCCTGGGTTTTATACCCTCTGTGGCTTTGAACTTCCTGGGGCACAGGAAGGGTATCCTGATTGGTTGCTGTCAGAGGTCATAGCTAGCTTTGTAGGTTGTCTGTGTGCTAAGTTTGGTTGAAACTTGGTGGGTGATGCAATGAAGGGCAATTAAATGGCTCTGCCTGAAGGAGGTAGATCTTTGTTATGTAGAATAGACTGGCTAGGGCCTTAATGGCCCATTAACAAAGGTGGGGGGGGGTGAGGTTCTGCCTCTCTGAGTTTCCAGTTTTAGGGGAAATATTCTGCCTTTTTAANNNATCCTAAAATATTTCATTTTTCTAGGAGAGAGGTGGGTTTTAACTTCCAACAACATTATAGGATTTCAGCATTTTTGGATATAGAAAAAGGTGATTTTGTCTTTGTCACATGAGAAAATAACTTTTCTTCTAGAGAAATTGGAATATTTAGTTAATCTTTGGCTTCAGGGTGAAGACTAAATTGCTGGATTCTAGAATGAATGCCAAAATTAAATTAATTAGCTATAAGGATAATGCAGCAAAGAGTCCAATTAGCTGTAAGAAGAAAAACAATCAAGATAGTTGAAAACAGGCCTACCAGATCTGACTGAAAAAGCCAGGCCACCCCAGTAGAGCTATATAGAAAATTTCTAACTCTTTTCTGCCATCTAGTCAGGATTTTTGCAACCTAGCTATACTAGGCCAAGTGTATACTGGATTCAGTGACCCAAGCTTTTAATTTGGTATGAATTTGTAGCTAGTACTGAAAATATGCCAAGAATAGGACAAAACATACTGGAAGGTTGCCCATCCTTTTTAGTATTGGCCCTATAGGAAGTGCTTGGAGGAAAAATTCACCCACTCTCTTGAGATGGCTGAGGTTTCTCCTCCCACCCCTATTTTTATATTAAAAAAAGACATTGCAAGATTCAATCTGGGTCGGTCACTGGGACCAGAGGTTTAATCTTTCTTCTCAGCTTTTGGACTCATGCTGGAGCCATCCTCAGGGGACTTCTCTTCACCGGAATATGTGCTTTGAGCTATTCCATGCTTCGTGTGTAATTGGTGCTTTCCTATTGATTGATATGTTGATGGCCTGTGATTAGCTGTTGTTTTCTTGTGCTACCAAGTCCTTGGCTCCTAAGTACTTGATAAGCTGGTGGTAAATTAGCACTTGACTGACAAGAGGCCCTGTTTCCCAAGCTTCAATCATTTCCCTGGCTATCTTTGTACCAACATGGCCAACAATCTTAGTAGCTGCGAAATTGAATATATGTCCTCAGCCCCCCCCCACCCGCCCCGCGAGGATTATTAAGTGCTGGAACAAGAATAGTATGGACCCCTCCTCACCTACACATTAAGTTAACAGATAGTTAACACAACCACAAGGCTCTCCATTCCCGCTCCCCACTACCCTGTGAGAGGTTAATTAAAAAAAAAAGGTGGGGGGAGGCTGCCAGGGCAGCGAAGCAGATCGGGAAGCTGTGTGTGTGTGTGTGTGTGTGTGTGTGTGTGTGTGAGTGTGAGAGGACGAAGTATGGAGAAGTGGCGTTGGAGTCTGCCCAGCCCACAAGTAGATAATTTTTTTCAAGTGGGAGAACGATTCACTCTAGTCTATACAAATGAAAGAAAAGTGACGCTTCCCTCACCCGCGCTCCCTCCTCCTCCGGTTTATCCTCCTGCATTTTAAAGCCACCTCTTTGGCACGGCTGGCGCGCACAGATCCTCTGACTAAGCTAACAGTGGCGCCGCCTTGCTTTTGGTGTGCAGGATTTTGACAGGGTGAGAAGTGGAAGTTCATTCTTCAAGAACTGGGGAGAAGGGGAGAAAGAGAGAGGAGGAGGTGGAGGTAGAGGTGGGGTGATCATTGCTGCCACTGATGCGCAGGAAGGACACGCCTTCCTTCCTTGCTGTTTGTCCTCTGATGGGTTGATTTGATCCAGCTTTGGAGTGTTTTGCTCGCAACCTGAGAGCCACCCCCACCAGCCCTCACCTGGGTGCATCATCGACACACTGTCCCGCTGTTTTTCTTTTTAAAAATTTAGTTTTGTAAAAATTTTAAAAAAGATTTCCCCTCTATGGGCCCCCTTTGAGCTCCATGGGCCTCGGAACAATGTACCGGCTGAACCCCCTTCTCCTCAGGCCTGTAAGTCCTTGTTCATTGTAATGTGAGGCTACCAATGAATATCTTCAAGAAAGGAGATAGTCCCATATGTTTGATTTCACATTATATGGGATCAACACAGTCAACTTTTGTTAAATTTAATTGGACAGATTTGAAGTTTGTAGTTAACTGAAAGACGATGCAAGCCAGTTACTTCAGTTGGTAGGACTGATGTTCTCAAGTGTTCTGCATCTCCTTGGAGTCACTGGGTTATTACCAAGCACATGGTTTATTCACAACAGGCACTTCTACAAGAAACACACTACCTTGAAATAGCAGTGCAGTGTACACAAATGCTAGACCAAAGTACTGTAATGGATTTTTTCTTCAGCAAGAACCACAAGGTGTCAGCACAGCTTTTCTTTCATGTAGAAATGGGGAAAAGATGTACACTGAGTGTCTAGTGAGGTACCAAAGGCTGTTGAGGAGAAAAAAAATGCTCTAGGGTTTTTTAAAGTTTATGTAATCCTGAATTGCTACTAATACAAAAATGAATGTAAACCTGTGAATATCATGGAGCACAGTTGTCTTTATATGATGATCTGTTGTGAACTTGATTTCTTCAGACATTTAGTCATGTCTCATTTATTGGTATATTACCACGTCATCTTTATAAATGTTTAAGGCTTAATCTGCACATTTTTCGGGGAGCATGTCCTGGTACCATTATTTTGAAAAAAAAAAATTAGGTTGCATGCCTCTGATTTGATTTCACTCCAAAATTAATTGGAGTGCTATTTTTTGAATAAATGTGGATCATGTGTAAATCTTTAACTTGTATGGATAAATATATAAAATGTCTTGTAAATGTACTCAATACTCAAAGGATTCCCAACAGCTAACAATTCTTTGTATTTGTCCAATAGAATTTTTGATGGGAGTTGTCTTAATGCTGGACCAAAAATATAATCCCTTAAATCCCATATCAAATTAATACTGTGGATCAGGTGTACTGCTTTAAAGAAGAAATTGAGTTTAGTGGAAACAAGTGCAATTGCTAAAATTCCAGTCCAGATACCTAGGGAATGTTATAGGTAGTCCTCGTCTTACAGCAGTTCATTTAGTGACCATTCGAAGTTGCAACGGCAAGTGACTTATGACCATTTTTCACACTTACGACCATTAAGTGTAAACCCACTGAACAAATGCCTCACTTAGCAACAGAAATTTTGGGCTCAATTGTGGTCATAAGTGATGGACTACCTGTACAAGCTTTACCTGCAGAGATTTAAGTTTTGCTGCCTGAATTTGAAACAAATTCATTAAAAAAACAAAACAGCTGCCACATAAGCTCATTAAAATCCAGTGTGCTCTAACCAAGGGAGTCTCTGATGTTTTGGGTTCTTTGGAGGTAATTGCTAAAAATTAAAATGATGAATCTTGAATATAACCCATTGCCATTTTCCTCTACTAGTTCAGTTATTTTTATATATATATATATAAAATTTTGAAGAATGACTTTTTCCTAAGTGGTCATTAAAGTGGGCCAATGCAATCTGCTATGGTTCTCAAAAGCACTATGGGGATCAAGGACAATCCCCTGCCAGCAGCATTCAGTTCATTCAGTTCTTTTTTAAGTCCCTTCCTGCCTTAAGCAGGATTCTTCAACCTACTTTAGGAAAAAACTCAAATTCCAAATTTTCTCAGGAACTTTGCAACTTCTGAGGTGCCCTTCCCCTCTTTTCCCCAAGTTTGAAAATCTAGGATAAAATGAAAAGGAGATCTAGAAACAGTCTTTTACTGCAAATAAGAAAAAAAGAGAGAGAGAGCAGGTTCTTTGCATCAATTCATAGATTACATTTTTTTACAGTATGATAACAGGAATAATAAAATGTCTACCGTAAAGCAGGATGGTAACTTTACAATTCCCAAGGCACAAATTAGGCAGTGCAGAAAAACATTGATATAGGCAGTATGTTGCCATTTTTTTAGTTTTGCAGCAGATATTCATACAGAATATAGATATAAAAATAATCTTCAAGCGCGCATTACACAAACCTTTCTGTTCCGATATTGATTGGTTAAAAATGCAGAAACTATTTACAAAGAGGTTGTGTTTCCTACTGTGGAGAGAGAGAGAGAGAGAGAGAGAGNGAGAGAGAGAGAGAGAGAGAGAACGAACATGGTTGGTTTCTTTAACAAAATCAAAGTCACTTTTAAAATGCTTCATGCAGACAGGAATGTTTCACAAAAACTAAAGCAATTCTGATGCTTTGCAACATTGACATGTGACTTTTTGGCAACCATCAACTACTAATGTAATAACTGTATGGACATCTTTGGATAATAGAGACAAATGATCTATTAAATTGTACTTGCCACGATTGTATATCTTATATACACTGTATGCAAGAGGCCTGCCCTTGCTTGACCTGCCCTGGCTGTTTAACAAGGATTTTTGCATTATTTGATAGAAATAGGTATCTGTTAGGCTGGATGCTGCACATCGTTTCTAGACATCAGGGTCAAAGTGATCAACCCTTGCACCATTTTCTTAGTAATGATTTTAGGCCAGGGGTGTCAAACTGTGTGCAAGCCATGGTCCACCCCCGCTCCGTGAAGGGGAAAAACGAGATGTCACGTGACGCGGCGAGTTTGACACCCGTGTTTTAGGCTGTATTCATCAATCCAAGTGCTCTTTCAGCAATGGCCCTGACCAGCTAGAGAATTCTGGGAATTAAAATCCTTACGTTGTGGGGGGAGACATCCAGGTTCCAAAAAATGTAAAGCCTTTGATATAGGGGAGATCGAATATAAAAAACACCTCTTTGTAAATTTTTTAAGCAGCCGTGTCATTTGGAGGGACTGCGCGGCTGGCTTGGAAGCTCCAACCCTACTAGCTCTGTACAGGCGGCTTGGCACATACTGCACTTCTGCAGGTTACAAAGCATCATTTCTGGAATTTCTGCAGAGCCCTAATGCATAAGCACAACCTTTCATACTACTCATTAGTTTCTATCTGTGAGAAAGCTCCTCAAAGGAGATCTAAAATTGGCTTAGCTACTGTGGCACGGAACACATTTTGAGTTTTTTTTAGAAATTAAAAATGTCACAGTGCAAATGTAAGTCGTTTCTAGCCCGTAACCACAGATGTACTATTTTGGATACGCTATTACAGAGACGAGGTCATAATGGCCGCTCATACAATTTTCTTAATCTATGAAAATAATAGGTGGGATAGGTTTTTAAATTTACTTCGTATACTTACAATTTTCATTTAATGATCAAATTAACAAATTTTATAAATTGAGAAACAAATATAATAAATAATTAGTCACTGCAATGTTTGCAAAGTCTTTTACAGCATTTGTTACATATTGGTTTTTTACACATATAGCACAAATTAAAAATCAACTTTTTATTTTTAACTTTGGATCACACAGAAGACATGTTTTTCTTTTTTCATCTAAATTTTTGTCTTGCGGTATTTCCTCTACTTGCAGAATTTTTCAAATTGAACCCTTCAACTCTCTTGGCATTTTTTTAATGCAGTCTTCTCATCATTTCATCTCTAACCAACGTTTCTGCTAATTGTTTGACAAAGTTGAACCTGGTTATTTTCTTATTGGTGTTACCATAACAATTGTAAAGGATGAAAGAATTTACTGAACTAATATCCAGTATTTTGAAAAATATTGCCATAGGCCATCTTCTGGTATGCATTCCACTAGAATATATGGCACACTTTTGGTCTAATGAATCAACATCTCCTTTATTACTGTTGTAGTAAGCAATAATTATAGGTTGGTTGCTATCGGGATCGGTGTATTCATTATGATGCATCAAGGATACTAAACATACTGTATGATTTTTCTTTGGAACATATGACAAGAGGGTTATTTCTTTTGTAAATGCGTACATGGAAGAGCCAATAGCTTTCCTTCGATGGGGAAGAAATGAAGGAGGATTTTCAGCTTTATTTTTCTTCAGAGTCCCTACATAAGTCAAGCCTCTGCCTCTTAATTTGCGAACTACCTCAATCGAACTAAATCAGTTATCAGTGGTTATATTTCTATTCTTACGAAATAGAGGTTCGGCTAACCTCAATACAAATTGAATAGGTTTGGAAAATTTGTGGTCCTCCTCTGATAAAGATTGTCCATCTGAATTCTTGCCTACATATAAATAACAATTGAAAAAATAGCTATTGTGAGAATCTGTAAGGCATAAGAGCTTTAGCCCATATTTGTCAGGTTTTAGTGGAAGGTACATTTTGAATTTGCATCTCTCAGGAAATCTGATTAACACCTCATCAATGATGGCTGATGTCCCAATCGTATAAACCTGACAATTTTTTACAATTTGTGCAAAAATTTCTGCAATCAGGGTGGTGGGATCCAATGCGCATCGTTCCTTTCAGTCATCTGAATCGAATGCATCGAACAAGAACAGCAAATCTGTTTCAATCATTACACATCTAAAAATTTCTCGACTAGTTCCATCAGTAGCAAAAAGACGTTCAGTGTTTTCATGGTTGGATCTAAAAATTGATGTATAGAGCAGCAAACCAAAAAAATGCATTGATCTCTATCAAATCCACACCGCTCAGGTCACTTTTGTTTCTCCATCCTTACACTTCAATGTTTCTGCTCTAATTTTTACATTGGTCCACTGAATGATGGCGCTAATAATTTCCTTAGAAAATAATAATTTCCAAGTAGGTGAATTTCCGAGATTTCTAGCTGCTGACTGTAGACCAGGTAATTGCAGTACAATATTGTGACTAGCGGTTCTGGATCTATAGCTTCCAAAAAGTGCAGACGACTATTTAATTTGAAATTGAAATTGTTCTTGCCATATAAATTATTGCACGATGTAGATTATACCTGGTCATTGATTTCATTGGGAGCTTCATCATCACTGATGTCAGAATTGGTGGTGGTGGCGGGTTCCTCATCATCCATTACAAAATTTTTGTCGCAATCAGATTCTACTTCACTCAGATCACTCTCTGCTTTTTCATACCATTTTAGAACAGTGTCTTCGAAGTTTTGATCACCAAATCACACTCTTTTTGGCGGAAAACTTGGCGCCACATTATTTAAAAAATATACATTAATAAAGATCTGCAGTCAAAATGACCGGAAATCAAATTCAAACGCTGCTACAGAAAACACCAAATAACTAATGCAAGCACGATGCTTACTGGCGGGAAAACAAAAGCTATTCGCAACTGGAATGGTCCATTTCTTAAAATAGGGGTGTTTTACGAACATTTTAGAAAACTGTTGCAATCACTATGGCCGCAGGTCTGTGGTTATGCGCTAGCATCCCAGATGCAGGCAGACTAAGAACCAGATTGAAATAGTAGATAAAGAAATGATATGCAGCTGATTCTTATGGCTACTTTGCAGTTATTTCGAATCAAGATCAATGCCAAACTTGTGAAATAATTACAGAAATTACATTTCTTGTTACCAGCTTCCATGGGAATCATGGCTCAGGACCAATTTCTGCAAAATTACCTGAAAATCTTTGCTGCATAACTTTATAGCCTGTTTAAACAGTGCCAACCTCAGCAGAAATTTGTCTGGTGATGTAAGGAATACTATGTGTATGTGTTCCAACCTTGTATAGCAATAGCAATAGCACTTAGACTTATATATCACTTATGCTAGACAGACTCACGTGTAAAATAGATGCTAGGAAAGATAAATGCCTCCTTACAAGGGTTTGTGGATTCAACAGAGCAGTAGGTTTCTGTGAACCCATGTAAATCTCAGTAGTCTATTCACTTTTAAGCCAGCATTTTTACCATGTTTGTTGAACAAACTTGGTTATATGAAACTAAGCCAAATATTATATATATTATTATCTTACTTTAGTGATGTGTGTGACCCAAGCCAAGTAGCTTGTCAATGGGACTCAGTTCCCAACTTCAAAATCTGGAACAAACAAGTCCTGCTTCAAATATGTTACAGTACAGCCAAGTTCTTCATTGGATCATTGCACACTTTCAGAATTGAAAGATTTGGCAAATTATTTGTAGTTGGGCCATTCAGTAGGTTCAATTCATACTAAAAAAAAAGACGCTTTGTAATACATAGAACCTCTCTGTAAAAGCACCTTACAACTTTTCCTTGGATTATGCAGCAATTGCAACTGTTTGTTCTATTCTGTTCCACTGCTAATTCTTTTAAAGTTCACACTGAATCTAAAATTATTTTACTGCATATGAAGAATTGACATTGCAATGCAGAGGCTGGGTGGGTGTACAGCCATCAATTAATAACTATGTCTACGTGCAGTAAGATAGCATTGGAACACTTTTCATTCTTCAAAGTTGTAAGACCATTCAAAATGTCACCTTTATTTTATTTGTTAAGTTTAAATCTGTTAAATGTGTTCACCTGCCTATCTTAAGTTAACTTCTCTTTCATTGTATATGCTAGTAGGTTGCCGATACACAGTTGCTGCCCCTTGTCTAGTTTATAGGCCAAGCTTTATCTTCTTTGGGCAGTTCCTGTCCCCATTTGTTCAGTGCTGCCATGGATAACTGAGGAAAGGACAGTCCTCACTCAAGTTCTAAATCTAAGCAGTTTACCCAAACTATTCAGGACAAGCAAGCCCTTCCTTCTATGTTACCCCATGGCTGAGACAATGAGGAAACAAGAGAATGATAGAGCTAGTGGGTAAAGACAAAACATTCAGAATGGTGTAAGTACAATACCTCTTAATAGCACATACTGCACACCTGAGGACCAGCTCTCTGGAATGGAAGGGCAGCTTTTGCTAATACCAAGTATAAAAGGATTCCAAAGTCCATTTTATCTAACTGATTGAAGTGCTAAAATGCTGCAGATCTAGAGCAGCCGTTCCAAAATTGTCCTTTATGTGGATTTACTGTCATTAAATGCTTGTCAAGGCCACTGTAATGTAGCATCTGTGGATAAGTTGGCATCTGTAGAATCTCATTTTTTTTGCAAGAGAACAAGATCCAATCTCAGGTTGCCATGAGATCATGATATCTTAAAGTTCATGTGGGTCTATGCAAGAATGTAAAAATTTTAGGAGACCTGGTGATCTCCCAAGGTTTTGAAATAGATGGAACAAACATCCTTCTTTCCTTTCCTCCCTCCTGCCTGTAACCACACCAGGGAATACAAGCGGCCCCCAGATTACAAGCTGGATACCAGCCTGAATCTGTGGCATACTTAGAGTTGCATTCTCTCAGAAGAATAAAATAACCTTTGATTGATTTTGATTTGAGTGAATTCGTTCATGTAAGAGAAATGTGACTCATAGTATTTGCTGCAGCTATGTGTACATATATAAAATATTTAATTCTGTCTCCATAATGACTGATATTGTAGCTCCAAAGCTTCTTTGCCCTTTCCTTGTTGTGTATAGAAATAACACTATGCTGAAAAATTTTGGAACTAATGGAAGGAATTAAAACACAGTTGCTACATAAGTAGCTGCAGGGTATTTAAAATAACCCTCCCTGACCTTTGTTGACTAACTTCTAGGCCAGGAGTCTTCAAACTTGACAGCTTTAAGACTTGTGAACTTC
>AZIM01000108.1:29445-40090 GCA_000516915.1 Ophiophagus hannah
CTCCAGGACTGGCCCATGTTCCTCCTCAATCTCCTCACTATCCAAATCTGCTACCAGCTCCGCTGGCCACTGGTGGGGCACAACACTATCGCCGTCGTTTGCTGCCGCCAATGCCAATTGATGCTGATGGCGGCATGGAACAGCAACGGCAATCGACAGGCGGCAATTGGCAGCGATAGGCAGTGACAGTGGTAATCCCTGCCACCTAGAACAGCTGATCAGCAGTATTCTGGGAGGCCGATCCAACTGCCAATCAGCTGCTTGGCAGCAAAGGCTCCAGCGTTTCCTGGTGGCGGCGAATGGCCGCAGTGGTTACAGACGGTAGCGGCGGGGATCCCCCCCCCCCCCNCCCCTCCTCCCTGCCACTCTATAAGATGCACAGACATTTCCACCCACTTTTTTGGAGTGGGGGAAGTGCTTCTTATAGTGCAAAAAAATACGGTATTATATTTATATAAACTTACTTTTTAGGTTTTCTGTTGCTTTCTGACCTTGTGGTTGTTATGAAGTGGTTTGATTTCATTTTCTCATTTAGATCCTTTCTGGAAGGGAACCTTTGCAGAAAGAGCTCAAATCAGAAGTAACAATCTGAGCAGACATTTTAAAGGGACAGGTGCTTCTTCAGGACAACTGCCTTCTAGCTTTTTAGGAGTTTCAAAAGTTTATATCAAGGCTTTGAACTGAGAAAGAAGTTGGAGAGCAATTTTCATTACTTTGTCATAACTTTTTACACTTTAAATGACATTAGATTCTAGCCTAGATGCAATCAGGTAGAAACTTCTTGACGCATCATCCCTGTTATATTCAATACAAACTGACTATGGATTGCTTCACAATAAAAGACTGTTCGTTTTTTAATTTATTTCAATTTATGCCACCTGACCCTTTTGCATCTAATACTTACTAATCCTTGTTAATATTGCCTTTAGCGTCTGGGTCAAACAATTTAAATGCATTCAGTATAGTCTCTTCAGTATCTGTACCTGCAGAAAATAATGAGATACAGTTGGATTTATTGGAACTCTTGTTTCTTGTGAGCCCTAAAATGCTAGAGGACTTAGCATCAGCTTTAATGGTTTCCAATAATTTGTTGCAGTTCTAACGTCGAAATGCCTCATGGGACTAGATAAAAAGAGCTCAGCATTGTCTATAGTCCCTTCATGGGTTGACAAGTTGATAATCTATAAAAAGGGATTGTTTAAAGGGAAAACAATTGCTTTAGTTTGGAAAACTAAAATCAAGGCAAAGGGAATTAGGAGTTCCAAGTGAAGTCCATTTCCAAATAATGCCTCATGCCTCTCTTAGTTTTCCAGATTTGATACTCATTTTCCACACCAAATTTGATTCTAAATATAATTTTGAACACATTTTGGGTGAAAATGCCACTACAAAATTCAAAAGTATATGGATCTCTGTGGATCAGCTCACATCAACAGTGGTGAAGATTGAATTTGGAAATCCCCAAAGTTTTCAACATTTCCTATTTATTTATTTATTTATTTATTTATTTATTTATTTTAATTTTATTTTTTAGCCACTATTATTAAAGGACAATCTCGCCAAATAAGGACATTTGTAGGATTAATATTAAGCTCTAACTGTCCTAATTTGGGACAAAGAGGAAAATTCAGGCTAAGTTTTTTTTTTTTTTTGGGGGGGGGGGAAATGGCTTTATAAGATAGTGCTAAACTTACCACTTAACTTTTCCCCAAATAGGTTCAAAAACATGGTGAAATTAATAGGTCCTGTAGCTTCTTTAAGCATAGACTCTAATTCATCATCTTTGACATTTGTTTTACCTAAAATCAAACAAAGACATTAATTGCATCTGTCTTTAGCTATATCAGATTTACATGAATCTTGTTGATGGTAAATTCTACCAATTTTTATAAATGCTAGCAAAAAGTAATTTTACCAGTTTCATAAAAATCCAATTTGCAATTAGCCATTCCCCTTCAATATGTAATCATTTTAAAAGAACATAAAGAGCTCAAGCAATTAATAACAAAAGTAGATTTTAAACTGAATTTATCTGCAATCTCCTTGAATCAATAGGATAATATACTTGGAAATAGATTGAGAAATTATTGTAATTTACATTTAAATTATATTAAGAGCACAAAATATATTTACCATCTGTTGCTCTACAGAGAAAAGTCTGATTTTAAAGCTACTTTAATCTATTGCAATGTTTTCTGGTCCTTGTATTCTACTTAAGTGTAATTATTATTGTATCAGATTACAAAACAAAGGAAAAAATCTGATTTTAAATTGAGACAAAATAATTTAATAACACTTGCCCAATGATGCATAGGTATCTTTTAGGTCTTCTTTGTCTATGAAGCCATCTCTGTTCTGATCAATTAAGGTGAAAGCCTATTTTTTAAAAAAATATTTTTATTATGTTTCTGTTAGTTACTAATGTCATCGCAATCCTAATCATACTTACTTCAGTCTAGGTCCGATGTATTTCAGTGGATAAGATATTGGCATGAGAGCTTTTTCTATATTCCAACATTTGGAAAAGTAAAAATGTGATAGTTAAGCTTAAATTTAGAGCTGAAGACTTCAATTTTCTTTTCTTATCAAAAACATTCAAACATACTTCCAGAATTAGAGTTACAAATTATTCTATGGGAAGATGGGATTGTTTTTAAATAGGCTCCTCCATTTGTTAGTTATGCTCTTAAATTTAGCTATTTGGACAAACAGAAATAGAACATATGAATGTCTAAATAATCAGCTTAAATTGAGCTAACAGTAATTCCCTTGATTTCAAGAACTACAAATATTGCAGTTATATGACACATTGTATGATAGCTATGGGAAAAAAAACCATTGAACATTACAATTAATAGCCATTCACAGGACAAATTACGACTGCTTTAATAATATAGAGTAAGGCTTCTCAATCTTAACAACTTTAAGAGGCATGGAGTTCAACTCCCAGAATTCCCTAGTCAGCAAGCTGGGAGATGAAACTCACATATCTTAAAGTTGCCAAGTCTGAGAAAACCAGGCTTAGAAGAATCGGCTTTTATGGATTTGAGGGCATGTTGGGCTTGGCTTGGCAGGTTGAGGGCTTCTTTTCCAATGTAGGAGGGAACAGGGTCTGCAATGGGTATGTTAAAGGTTTTCCCTGTCCAATAGTGTCAGACTCTAGAGGGCAGTGTTCATCTGCATTTCCTAGCTGAGGGAGCCAACATTGTCCCAAGATGCTTCCACGTTCAGTGGCCAACATGACTATATGCTGAGACACACAGAACACTGTTATTTTCCCTCCAAAGTGGTACTTACCCTGTTTCGAGTAAGTACCCATCATATTTATATCTTATGTTATCTTATAATCGCTTGACAAATAAAATAAATAAATAAATAAATAAAAATAAGACCTGGTCTTATATTAATTTTTGCTCCCCAAAATGCATTAAGTCTTATTTTTCTGGTTAGGTCTTATTTTTGGGAAAATGTGGTTATCAAATGTGCCCATCTGGCTGGCAATCTTAACTGGGGCTTATTTTTGGGGTAGGGCTTATATACAAGCATCCTGAAAAATCATGCTAGGGCTTATTTTCTGACTGTGGGAACACAGTATTTATCTACTCGCGTTTGCAAGCATTTGAATTGCTAGGCTGACAGGAGCTGGGGTAAGAAGGTATAGATTGGAATTAAGTGGGGGGAAGTAGATGCCCATGTAAAAATGGAGGGGGGCATTTTGTCCCCCAATGAGGCTATGTTTTGCAAGTCAAGCAGCAAAACGTTTATACCCTTGTTCTTTTCAAACATGAAAAAATACATCTATTTATTTTTACTTCCAATAGCTTTTCAACTGTAGACAAAGAAAATATTTTTCTTCCCATGAGGAATGAAAATTTGAAATGACATTTCAAATTACATAGGTAAACTTCCATTCATGTGAGAAATTATTTTGTCTATGTTTCTCTCATCTCCCAACTACTTGGAGCAGATCTGTAGGTTTGGAAGAGAAAAAAAAACTAATACCAGAAGATTTCATTCCATCATGGGATGAACCCCTTCACACAAGCCAGTGTGAATGGCATGAATATATTTCTCACAATCGAAGCTCTTTCTGCAGCTATAACCTACTTCTCAGGTAGATTATTTGTATATTATTTATTCTGCTCTCCATTTTCTACGGTTAAAGTAAAACAGGAAGTAATGTACAGCAATCTTCCCTGGTCTGGCGTCTTCAAGATACACAGATTAAAATCTCAGAATTTCTTAGCTATTATCTTAGCTATACTGAATGTTCTGAAAATTGATATCCACGCAGCTATGGGAAAGACTTTTCTAGGGATTTCATTGCTAAGAAATTTGTTTATCACATTACTTATGATTAAAAGACTTTCCTGTTAAATCCCAACAGCCTACAGACTGATGACACGTGATATACTAACAAGAATGATGTTCTTAAATAAAATACAAAATTCCTGAATTGGGGAGCGGGGTGGGGAGTTCCCTTACATGGTAGGCAGAGTCAGTCTGCAAATGAGTCTCACTTTTATATCATATTTTTCTACCTTTCTTGTTTCTGTTAACTGTCTTCTGTTGGTATGATTTAGGCTGCAATGTAATATACTGTAGGCTTTCGGGTATATTAAATCCTACTGAACAGAATAGGACACATCTATGCAAATGATGTTACTATTTAAAAAGCAAGTTAATGGGTAATTACAACACAAAGATGCTATTACCACATCCTAGTCTTCAAAGTTTAATTTGGTTCATTTCTAAGATGTTACTTCAAAGCCCCACACTGACTGATATCTGTAGGCTACTAATAGCAAGAGGGCAAGCACAGATAGAAAGTTGGAGAGAGGGAGAACAACTTAAGGGAAACTGTAGGCAGATACTCTCCTATTTTTCTTCTCCTGTTTTTCTCCTATTTTTAATGCGCGGTAACAAGCCAGTTGTGTTGGATGACTAAAGGTTAAAGCTTGTCCAGTTTTTATAATGGAATACCACTCATATGCAGTTTAAAACATTCTAAAGAGAAATGTCCTTACTTCCTTAAACTCTTGGATCTGTGTCTGTTCAAAGTTGGAGAAAACATTAGAAGAAGCCCTTTGAGCACGTTTGGCACCGCCTTCCTTCTTTTTTGTTTTTCGGCTGGCCTGAAATGAAGAGTATTATGAATTCAGTCAGATTGTACCTTGTTCTGATCACACAGTTAGAAGTAGATAAGGCAGCTGATAATAATTCTCAGGTTATTTTCCTAAATAACAAAACACTATAATGATGCTATGTTTTATACAAACCATCCTGTACAAAAGCAACAGGATATACAGATTGGAGTTTGGAATTAGACATGAAAAAAGCCATGTTTTTTAAAAAATATATATTTATCCTCTAAATATTTACCCTTTAAGAGGTTACTCAATCAAGTTTGTGTTATGAAAACCATAGAGAAATCATTTCTTAAATACAGGTTAAACTCACCATCTTTCCTGGAGAGATCCTCTGTTTCTCTGGGAAACTGTCTGTATCAAACACTTCTTATATGTACAGGAGGATCTTGTCTTTCCAGATGGCATTCCCAAAGAAGATCTCAGCACTGCATAAACCCTCAGCTCACAAGATGACTCCATACTTGGTCAGAACTGCAAGATACCTTCTATTCCCTGGTGAACAAACAAGAGTTAGTTTAAGTTGTCCAGTAAGACATTCCTTCAATTGCTATGAGCTGCAATATCCATGGTGGTGAATTCAACTGTCACTCAAGCTATTTTTGTGTACCTTTTGAACTCATATATTATAACATAGTAAGAACACTGGGCAGGGATTAAACAAGCATTAACTTTTTAAAGAAGACTTCTAAATTCCATCCCCGCATATTCTGGGAAACACATTTGGAAGATGCTACATTGGGAAGCAGCAATTTCTTGATATAGTTTGTCATGATTTATAGTTTGTCATGATTTATAGTTTATAGTTTGTCATGATTTATAGTTTATAGTTTGTCATGATATAGTTTGTCATGATTTATAGTTTGTCATGATTAGAATTAAACAAGATTTGATTGTGTAGTTTCCTCCATACCTTTTTATCATCATTATTATAATAAACTGGAAATACAAAGAATCCTGGAGAATTCATCCTGACCTTGAATGTGGAAGAGTAGACCTTGATTTGGGTGATTTTGACATAGTTAAACAGGTTAACATATTCAGTCCCAGTCGTTCCTAGTTATAGAAAGTTAGATATCCCTTTGAGTATCTGGGTTCACACAACATGGTAAATCATAATTATACAATCACAGTTGCCAGCATACATAAGCAAACTTCATTTGGGTTTAGCGTGCTTTGGATGCCAAATTTAAATTGTTAAATTTAAACAATTCACTTAATTTATTTAAATGATTTATGCAATTAATGAACCACTTTCTGCTTTATTGCAAAATGAAACATGACTTCACCAAATCAAATATTTAAAATGACAGGCCTTGTTAGAAATATTTATGGACTCAAAATATTCTTGTGGAATGGTTCCTTGCAGTTCAGATAATTTGCCCACAGCTGCTCATGCTAATAATATTCACTGATTATATTGTATTGTGATATTCTCCCTGGGACTTTGGCAGGCTGTGTATGTATCTTTACTCTCTGCTGTTGCTCTCTTCTTTAGGATCCAATTTAAGGAACGTTTAAAGATGCTGTGTCTTAAGAGAAGTTGAAAACATGGACTGATGGGGGGGGGGAACTGGGGGTTTTAATTGGATTGTTGTTTACTGTTTTTACTGTTTTTAACTTGACTATTGGGTTTCTCATTTAATTCTTTTTTAATTATATTATTTTGTATGGTTTTTATGGTTTGTACGCAGGCCCGAGTCCTTAGGGAGATGGGGCGGCTTAGAAATCCAATAAATAAATAAATAAATTTTCAACTTGTATCTTTCAAAACATATATTGCTCTTTTTAAGAAAGTTAATAATAACAAACTTTTCAAGCTGTTTGAGGAGTTAATCATGGCATATCATTTGTGTTTCATCAAACAATATCTAATGTACAAACCAATATAAAAATGATTAAATTCATAAATGCTGTAGAATTCCCAAGCCGGTCAGTAAAAATTATTCTTATTGGCTTACATTAGACTGCTGTGTAATTGATTCCACATATAGGGGGAAAGCATTTGATATTGGAAAAAGCATTGGTAGAGTAATCCTTAGATTCCAAGACTTGTACAAAGTATCATCATATAAAAATGTTGATGTTATTTATAAAGGTAAAAGTTTCCTTTTATTTGATTTTAAATATACTTTGAAATGTTAAAAATGCAATGTTAAAAATAAAAATAGCCACAAACTTTCCATGGCATTTTTGAGGCATATTCTTAACGTCGTAGCTCTATTAAAAAAAAAATGGCATTCAAGCGTGATCTTCCATTTTCTATCTCTACCTCGCTCTCTCTCTCTCTCTCTTTCTCTCGTTTTGTAACGTCGAAGCTCTTGCGTCACGGCGCGCCGGCGTTCCAAACGGCTTTGTGCGTCACATCCGTTTTCCTTCGGCCGGGAGGAGAAGATGATTCCCCCACTGGAGGTTTCTCCGCTCATCAAGGTGAACTGAGGCGCCGCGCGTGCCGCTTCGGGCTTCCGTTGGGGCGCCAGTGTGCACGCGCTCCGTCTCGTGGGGGGGGGGGGGGGGGGNNNGAGGCGTGCAAAACGAAGGAGGCCAGCCGGCGCTTTTAGCCGGAAGGTGACCGTGGAGGTCACGGAGAAGGGCTGGCTGGGGAACGGTGGGCCCGTCTCCTGCCCTTTCGGTCTCGCAAATCCGGTGTCTTCCACGTAGCTCGTCTTTCCCGGGTTTTCGTGTGAATTTCCCTCTCGCCCTCGCTCAATTGACGTCTTGTTCAATAAGTCTCTCTTTTATTTGCAAAACTCGATAAGATATATCTGTGTATGTATGTCTGTGTATGTATGTATGTGTGTGTGTATGTGTGTATGTATGCATGTATGTGTATATTGCATATGTTTATGGGCATAGATATGTACGTGTGTGTGTATATATATATATATATACACACACACATACGTGTATATACACATATCAATATGCGCATACACATATATCACCATACACATATATGCATATACATACATACGTATAATTAGCAATGGCACTTAGACTTATACACCACTTCACAGTGCTTTACAGCCTACATACATACATACATACATACATAAATACATACATACATACATGTGTGTATATATATATGTATGTATGTATATGTATAAATCGCAGACCATTCAGCCTACATAAAAAAGCATTTGTAACTGGTGTCTCAGTCAGACTCTTCAGAGCTCTTAATAGGAAATTCTTAACAAGATCTAGAGATGCCCAAAGAATTAAAAAGACTTTCATCTGCAAGCTAGCTGTATCAAAAAGGTTTTGATGAAATGTAATAATGGCAACTAAATACACCCTTCACTGAGAGTCTATCTTGAATGCTGTTTAAAAGCCATTTTGGCTTTGCCAAAGGATATATGTGTTAGTCCTGTAAGGTAAGCCAGACAAGAAGAACTGCGAGCACTAGCTATATATCTTTGTGTAAAGTTACATTGACAGAATCTTGCAAGTCTGGAAGTATTTCTTGCCTGCTTTATTTTTACTGTCCAGAAAACTAAGGAGGTGCTTTCTGCAATGTTTTCCTGGTCCTTTCTGCTTCTGTGGGCTGAGATATTTTTTATATGATGGTTGTGAAGTCTGCAACTTCCTTTTGTCTCCCAAGGACATTCCCACCTACCATTACAAAATAAAAATATCTGGGAAACCTTTTGAAAACATGGTCAAAGTGTTCAAACAAGTCATTATCATTTTTGTATTCTCATTCTGATTACTGCTTTTGTGCTGCTAAAAGCAAATATAATATACAACATTGTATAGATAGTCCTTGACTTAAAACCACAATTGGGACCAGAATTTCAGTTGCTAAGCAAGACATTGTTAAGTGAGTCACAAGTTAAGTCAGACCTGAGCATTTTACAGCCCCCAGGCCACATCTGGCTGTTTGGTTGTACAACCCCCATGAGGTCAATCAGAAGTTAGAAATCAAATGTAAATAAATATACACTATGCATTCAATACAACTATTTTATTTTTAAGGTGACTGCTTTCTTTTTCTATTTACGTATGGCATGCATGCATGCCTACGCTATTTCGCAGCCATGTTGGTTCGGCTTCTATAACAGTCCCAGTTCCTTGTGTGGGTACTTGGGAAAATCAATTGTTCACCCCTGATTTAAGTGAATCACTGCCATTGTTAAACAAATCTGGCTTCCCCCATTGACTTTGCTTGTTGGAAGCCAGCTGTGATCAAGCCAGCAAATGGTGATCATGTAACTGGCTCCAGGACACTGCGGCCATGATAAATACATGGTGGTTGCGAGGCGCCTGGATTTTAATCACGTGACCACAGGGAAGACATTTTTCTCAGTGCTGTTGTAGCTTTGAATGGTTGCTAAACAAATGGTGTAATGTGTATCCCACTTCATAATAATAGTGGGTATACAGAATGTTATTACTGTGGAATAACACATTGGAATGTCCAAATTCAGTCTTTTTATGAATTAAGTATAATATACTTTATGGTTTACATTTCTGTAATTTAAAGCTCTGCAGATATTCAGCCCTGCTGTTGGGAATCATTTATGGAGCAAGAAGATATGGTAAGTGATTAATAAAAATAACCTTTTTATTTATGTTTGAATTGTGAATAGCTGACATTTGGTTTTGAAAACTACATCAATTAAACTGTACTGTAATATTTTTTGTAATAGATGCATTTACAGCCAGCTGTTCCATCTGGCTTCTTAACAGTTATTCACAAGCATCTTCTAAGAAATCTTAGATCACTTCATGTGAAAAAAAATGAACGCACAAGCTTGTTGTATATTGATATCTATTTATTGATATCTAATTGCTCCTGATTGGAGTCTATATTTATACTTCCACAATTAAGATTTCTGCATATATTTATTGGTGCATGAACATTATGAGCATATTTAGTTTTATAAAGCATTTTATAAAAATCACTGTTGGTAGAATGGATGGCATATAGATTTAATACATAAATCAGTTAAAACATTTTTTAAAATCTTCTTAAAAATCCATTCTGAATTCAGAGCTTATTAATAAGTAAAAAAAATTGTATACTCTCTATACTTGCCTTTTTTCTATATTTTGTGAAAATGCATCTTAATAATTTAGTTAAATGTTAGCAATGCTAAAAGCAGAGAACAAACCTGTTCTCCATCGTCATGATGAAAAGAAGCGTTCGGGTAAGACAACACTCTATCCACTGTGAAGCTAAAATTATTCCATAGGCCTATGTTAAATATTTTGTATCTTGAAACTCCACATGCTTTTAATGAATTGAAAGCAAAGAACTGTGAAGGAATAAATTATAATGCATTTATGCTTCCTCTGAATACATATTGTTTTACTTTACAATAGCTTATTTAAAGCCTATTGCTGTGGAGGATAGGAGATTAGAAGCAGAGGAAAAAGCAAAACAGGAGGAATTGAACAGAATTGCAAAAGCATTGGAAGAAGGTATTTTCTGTAAATTTGTTCGATTTTAACAACAATCACATGAATAATGAATGAATGAATGAATGAATGAA
>AZIM01000108.1:49079-59585 GCA_000516915.1 Ophiophagus hannah
AAAAAATTTGAATCCCACCCCTGGACATATTTATTGTTGGTGATAAAAATATCTGCCTCAACCAAGTATAAGCAACCTAATACCATGCAGATGGTTTGGATTACAATTCTTATAATCCCTTGCTATTGCTCATGTTTTCTGATGGGAGATGAAATCCATATCACCTAGAGGGCAAGAGGTTTCGTGCAGTGACTTAAACTTAGTAAAGGTTCCTGGACCTAATAGATCAGATCATTAATCCACTTACCTTGTATACAAATGTGCACACAAAGTCAATGAAACCAACTTGAAGTTTGGGGAGTTCAGCAGCTTTTCTTCTATCCATCATAGGCTAGGAGAAAATAGCAATGGTTGTTTTTGAATAGGCACATTTATTAAATCCTCTTAAGGAACAGAATTTTGAAGTCTGAACTCTAGTGTTGTCACGAAACCTTAGGGTTTAAAGCACACTCAATACAGGTAGTCCTCAACTTACAACCAGCCCAAAATTTATGTTGGTATATGAGACATTTGCCCCATTTTACGACCTTTCTTGCCATAATTGTTAAGTGAATCATTGCAGCTGTTAAGTTAGTAACACAATTGTTAAGTGANTTAAGTGAGTTTTGCCCCATTTTACGTCCTTTCTTGCCATAATTGTTAAGTGAATCATTGCAGCTGTTAAGTTAGTAACACAATTGTTAAGTGATCTGGCTTCCCCATTGACTTTGCTTGTCCAAAGCTTTCAAAAGTTGATCGCATGATCTGGAGGCATCTCAACCGTCATAACTATAAATCAGTTTCCAAGCATTTGAATTTTGATCACATGACCATGGGGATGCTGCTACAGTCGTAAGTGTGAAAAACGATCATAAGTCACTTTTTATCAGTGCCGTTGTAACTTTGAACGGGTCACTAAACAAATTGTTGTAAGTCAAGAACTACCTGTAATGAGCCTCATAACTTCTGTGGGATAAAGAGAACAATTCTGAATCAGCCAAATGGAAAAAGGAAAATAATCAGTCTTGGGGGGGGGAAATGAGGTCATCTCAATCAAGTTTACTTTCTTCTCAAATGAATGGCTGTTATTTACTCCCATGGCAAAGGAGGAAAAACATTTATCTCTGTATATAAATTTGGGTGACTTCCATTCAGTGACCACATTTGCTTTTGAAATTGGGTGAATTTCAAGATCAAATGATCTACAGAGGAGAGAGACCATCTGCCCTTGAACCATTTATTCTTAGCCCCTCTGCACTTTCTAAAATTTTTATTCATAAGCATTTTGAATACAGTGTATTGTCAGGGCATATCATTTACAGAAGAAAAGCAAGGGGAAAAAAAGTAGTAGTAACATATATACTAATAACAATAGCAATGGTGCAACAGAATAAGTTTAACAAAGTTTATCTTTATGTTAGCTTATTTGTAATCCTGTTGGTTATAGTGGTATACTTATAGTTAACATCTTTATGTTTAGTTCATACATAACAATAATCTTAATCCTAACCCTTTGCCCATTTTAATGAGGAAATATTAGAGTGAGAAAATAAGTCTTTTTTCATCTTCATCTCTCTTTGACCATGAAATAGGGTGAAACTATTGTTTCACTTGGAAAGGTCCCAAAATAGCTTCTACTATATATTCTAGCAAGGCTTTTACTTCAAATGTCCTGCAGGGCTGATGCCCACTGAATCAGAATTGAGCTAACTCTGGCTTTTCCTCCTGCTGGAGGACATTTGGAAAGGAGGGCTGCCCACAGCATAGGATTTCACCTTCTAGGAGTAGAAAGGATAGTAGGGGGGGGAAAAAACAGAAGAAGGCAGGAAGCAAATCAATGACTATTTTTTAAAATGAACTTACAATAGGCTGTTGTTGAAGTACAGATATTTCCAGATCTCCCTGTTCCCAGAATTCAGCTGCTACAAGTAATGCCACCTGCACATGGGGAAAAAAAAAACTTTTATGATGTTGGCATTCACATTTCACAACTCTTGTTGTTTTGTCCTATAAAATCATCACTATCAATTCTAACTCTTGGAAGCATTCTATGTGTTTGCTTCTCTTCCCCTTCCCCCCGCCCCCGAGATTTATGCTTACGTAAGGCCATTGTTGTCAATGAGATTTTAAACCTTTAAAATGTGTACTGCATCACTTAATCATCTTAAATACAACCTGAGATTATTACTTGTAAAAAAACAAACCCCAGACTTCTGGAATATAATACTTTTTCACATCTGACTTGTTAAATAGATGTGTTACACCGGCTGTAAAATGTTTTGGTGGAATTTCTAATGTACCTGAGCTCCATCATCCAGAAGACTACAAGTGGATGTTGGAAAGACCAAAGCGATTAAGAAAAAAAACCCACAATGTAAAGCTTATATTATCTTATTGGGGCAGGATCCAGTCTTTTCTTTATGCTGTAGGGTCAACCCTTTACGTTTTGTTGGACACTACAAAGATGAAATGATTCAACTCTATGATAAGGAAAATGCACAATTCCGCAGATTGCTCTTAACGTTTGAAGAAAAAACACTGTGTGTGAAAGGTACCTGACCTTACTCTGGATTTCCCAGGGTTTTGCAATAGCGGATAAATCACAGGCGGTCATCATCATAGCCCTGTAGAGAAGAAGCCAGAAGGAAAAATACAGTGAGGAAATCTGGGCTTCTCTGTCCATTCACATTCGCCCAAGCAGCAAAACCATTGCACCAAAACAAATTTCCCATCAGCTATCCAAGGCAGATACATTCAGATCCTTATGAGGGTACCTGGAAGAACTGAGCCAAAAGGAACCCATTGAAAAACAGGGAATTGTACCTTGGGACAAAGCTATCTAGTAGAGAGGAAAGAAAGATGGCTCTAGAAGGCTTAGATACCTCCATCAGGTGAGTCTTAGGGTTCTGTATCAAAAGTGCTCACATTGTTTTATTGGAATTAAATTAATTTTTTTTAAATGAGTTGGAATTAGAAATGGCACCTTGGTATGTCAAGATAATGTATTTTCCTTCCATGACTCAGAGTTCATATCATAGTCCTACACATGTATAAGTTTTAGAGAGGACTGGGCAAAACCTCATCTTCCCAAGTATATGCTGATGGTCAGTATGCATGCGTGTGTGTAGCCTCCAGGTAGCTTCTGGCCAGATTGTCCAAGTTCTTTAAGGTTTTATGACTATTATATTTTAATTTACAGCAGTACTAGGAGTGTCAGTTCCAAAAGGCAGCTTTTAGAATTTTCTCATTCAACCCAAGTGACATAAATGACTATAATGTATGCTCTGCACTCAGAGTAATCCCTCCTAGGGAGATTTAACATCAACAATTCTCAACTTTCTATATCCTAAACCATACCCACAACTCTCTGAAAGAACCTACATTCTCATCAGATAGCCAATTTTTTACAAAAAGACCCAATATGTACACACACACACACACACACACACACACACACTGTCAGGGCTCCAACAAATCCACCCTCATTCAAATCAAAAGTCTCTAGCCGCATCTCAGAGAAAAGTAACTTGATTTATTAGGAGTGGCCATGTTGGCGTAAGCTGGATGCAGCCGATACTAAATTACATCATACATTTCCCTTTGACCCTGGTCTTCCCCCCACCCCCTGGATTTGATTTCTCCAATGGGACACATCCATTTCCAAGAGTCATCCATCATGCTCTCCAATACCCTTCTTATGCTCCAACAACTTTGGGCTACTGGGATGATTATCTAGGCATTTAAGGAATGCCTTGTTTTCTCCCACTCCCTTTTTCTGGCAGCAAAAAAGACCAAAGGAGTATCTTTTTAGTTGACACACATATCTATATGTATATATGCCTATATATACATACCCCACATACAGGTAGACCAAGTTTAGTACTAATATTTAACCTGATATAATGTGCCATTTTGTGTTTTTCATTGTTGCCATTTACATGTTTAGGTTTTTAAAAAGAGATCACTTACATAATAATCTCTTTCTTTGTGGTTTCCAGAGACAAATATTCAACCCACTTTTTCTGATCATTGTAAGTCTTCGACAGTTCAACAATTTTCTGAAACATTGTTCTCTTTCTTTAAAAAAAGATTGCAAACGGCAAACAAATAAGAAAAATCAATGCCTTTTTTGTAGCTTGAGCACCATCAAAATTCACAGTAATTTTTTAGTAACTCAACAGTATAAGCACAAGTCCTAGAAAGAAAAGGAATTCACAGGGGCCTCTTGGGCTCATTTCATTCTGATACATATTCCACACCATCACCTTATCTATTAAAAATCAAACAAAAACTCCCTTTAATAGATCGATTGTCCATTGGATTAGCCCTAATATTGAAAGTGTGGACCAGAATTTGCTATCAATGAAATATAAGCAACTTTCTGTTCTTTAATGCTTAAGCTACATACATGTCTTGATACACCCTTGAATATTTTACAGACCCAAGGGCAAAACAAAATATTGCCTTCATGTCAAGAAATCAGGGTCTTCCTTAATATTTACAAGTTAATGCTATTCTGGGAGAATAAACCAATTCAATCCATAGCTTGACTTTCCCCAGCACATTGAAGCTGTATAGACTGTACTGTAAGTAGAAAACACCACAATGTGATGTAGTGATTAAGGTGTTGGATTGAGATCCAAGAAGCATCCTTGGCCATGAAAGCTAACTTTTAGCCAGTCACTTTCTCAGTCTTACCCAAACCACAGGATACTGAGGGGATAAAATAAAGGACAACTGACATGAAACTTGCATATTTGAGTGTCTAGTGCAGGGGTGTCAAACTGGATTTCTTTGAGGGCTGGATCAGCATTGTAGTTCTCCTCCAGGGGCTGGCTGGCTGGTAGGGGGGGATGGGATGGACGCCAGTGGTGGGATTCAATTTTTTTTACNTGGCAGTAGAAGGATACTGTAAAATCTCCAGTCAGATATGGTATTTGCTGGTTCTCCAAACTACTCAAAATTTCTGCTATCGGTTCTTCAGAACTGGTCAGAATCTGCTGAATACCACCTCTGATGGACACCTCTTGCAGGATCTTGCCACCAAAACAGGAGCGGGGGGCTGTCTGTGGGTCCCCCCATGCCTGATTTTGGCTACCAGAGGCACTGCGGGCCAGTTCTTTGCTATTTCCAGGCTGGCTGCACAGGCCAGATATAAGTACCCCGTGGACAGGATCTGGCCCACAGGCCTTGAGTTTGACACCCCTGGTCTAGTGGAAAGAAAGATAGCAATGGGTAAATTCAACACTATCTGACACTTTAAGGCTTATATTCTTCTCCAAATTATACTTCAGATCCTTCTTATTGAGCAGAACCTAATTAGAGCAGACCAATTTTTTACATTATACAGGCAGTCCTCGACTTACAACAGTTTGTTTAGCAAACGCTCAAAGTTACAACGGCACTGAAAAAAAAGGGAGTTATGACCATGCTTCACACTTACAATCATTGTAACATCCCAGCGGTCAGGAGATCAAAATTCAGATGTTTGGCAACTGGCTCATATTTATGGCCTTTGCTGTATCCCAGGGTCATGTGATCCCCTTTTATGACCTTCTGACAAGCAAAGTTAGTGGGGATGCCAGATTCATTTAACAGCCATGGGGCTAACTTAACAACTGCAGTGCTTCATTTAACAACTGTGGCAGGAAAAGTCATAAAATGGGGCAAAACTCACTTCAGAGCTGTCCCGCTTAACAACAGAAATGTTGGGCTCAGTTGTGGCCGTAAGTCGAGGACTACCTGTAACTGAAACTACTTTGCTATTTCTTTCCTATTTGTGATGTTTCACTCAAAATGTAGCAATATTCTGAAGAACTGTGTCAAACAGGTGGGTTCGCTGTGGTAATTAACACATGATTCACTTACTTGAAATACAGTGCTAAATCGGTGGCTATAATAGCAATATCCATTAAGTGATTTACATGTTCATACTGCCTCCTGTTGAGATTCTGATAGATGTTCAGGGACTAAAAGGGAGAAATACATAAATCAGAGTGGAAGATTGAACCTAACAGACATCATGTTGGGTGCCTCCAACTTTTCCTAATGGTATCTTTCTTTAAAGCCTAGTTGTCAAGTGCAATAGACCAAGGCCCCACATTAAGTTCCAAAATGATTTATTGCTCATGCCTATGCAATAGGAATCTAGTCAACTAATAACACTATTTTGGCACTAGATAAGAATTAACCGAATCCAAGGGGCATTGGACTTAGATCATTTGTGGCTATTAGAGATGCTAGGCTGATTCCTCATTTGATTTCATCCCCAGGCTCTGCCACTCCTTCTACTACAATTGTATAATTTATATATCAAATAGATTGTCATGCCCCTGTTAGAATCTGACTCCAAGGGAGAGGAGGAACAGCTGACNGAGGTTGTGGAGGAAACTGGGGAAGGGCAGAGGCTGGCTGAGCGTTCAGAGGAAGACCCAGGCCCATCCCCTCTTCATCCTAGGACATGCAGGGAGGAGAGGATAAGGGAGAAACGTGAATGGCATGGTCTACGGGGGAGGAAAGGGCCTTGATCCCCTTCATGGGCTGTAGCTGTGAGGACCGTTTAAAAGGACAAACTAACATAGGCCAGTGCTGGAAGCAAAGCATGAAAATATTTCTAGTCTATCAGTTCTTATCTGAGTTCTGGCATCCTTCCCAGTGTGCGTATTTCGATATCTGTGGACGTCTTCAAGCCCTTAACCTGCCTTGTCTCATTAATTCTTCAGTGTGGTTTGTGTTGTTGTTTTTCTATTTATAATTTATATGCATTTTGAGTTTGAATGGAAGTTCTTCCTTTTCGCAACTGTTTGTGGGGGAGTTTTTTTTTCCAGTCAATGATAATTGGACCTTTAAAGCCAAGTTGAAGGAATTAAAGGGACTTCACCTGTTTTTGTGACTTCGTTGCTTTTGTATCCCACCCTGGGTCATCACATAGATACTGAGAAGATATACTAATAATTCTTTTTCATAGGTTCAAGGCCTAAACATTTATTTCTTACGCACACAGGCAGGCAGGCAGGCAGGCAGGCAGGCAGGCAGGCAGGCAAGCAGATATAAACACATTATATCTCATACTTTATTGTGGGCTTTTACTGATGGTTTTCCAGAAGCCAATGGAAACATTTTCCAGAAGACAATGAAAAGTGATCAGATTAACTGAACTGATTAACTGAACTGATTTTACCGGTCTTGTATTCAATGATCTCTCCTCTGCTACTATGTGCTAAGAATATAGAAAAATGTAACTAAACACCTTTATCATTTGGCAAGAACAACATAAAGATGAACAAGTTGGGTCATGTTATGATACTCAACTTTCCCCCTACCTCAACTTTCACAATTTTTATTTTTCCACCAATTGATCCATCATTCTGAAACTACTGAGCAGGAGTTTTTACTGGTGTTTTATTCAGATAAATTATTTCTTAAATGGGTAGGTACATTTTTGGTAGTTCTCCAAATATTTTGCAGACTCGATTTTGAAGTGTGCTGATGCCTCTCATTCCTCAGGACACTTCTACCAGTTTGCCATCTGTTTCACTCCCTTCTCCTAGCTGAAAGTAATTTTCTTCACTTTTATCAGCTTGAAATGCTGCTTTCCAAGTGGCTGTTGTACAAAAATGCCCTCATTTTTAATTTCAGTACTGATAATCTAAATTTTGAAATAAAGTGCTCTAGCATAAATTCCCAATTAACTGGCTTAAACGATCGATTAATATTAAGCATGTGTGTGCCTTGAACCATCTGATAAAATGATTAATTGAACCTGGTAGTTGTTGAATTGTTAACAAGCCAATTTTATTTTCTATTAACAGTATATTAACATGGGAGTTAAATGTGGTCTCAAGGCAGGCTTTGCTACTTGGAAGCTGAAAGAATTCACTTCTTTAAATCCTGCATCTGAGAAGGAAAAAGAATGGATGCTTTGATGGATGCTTTGTAATTGGTACAAAGTTTTAAATCAATTATTAATTCCAATCAAAATTTGTGTCTATTACCAATCACCGTTTCATAAAAGCAAAACATGGATCCATCCAATTACTTCTGCCATTCAAAATATTGGTCACCCACCTCCTCTGAGAGCAGAAATTTGCCAAATTCCAAATGGTGTCTCTCTAGAATGGATGAGCCATGAAGTTTTGCCAAGGGATTTTGAGATCTGTTAGCAAACACCAGGAAAGATTAAAGAATGGAATCACTACGAGAATGCCAAATACTTCTTTATTTCTATCCTCAAGCTTGCAAATGATTGCTTTGGGACTGGAAGTACAAGAACAGCAACCAGACATTGCTCGAATCTTTGATGAAGAAAGCTCTTATTAAATTGATGATTTTCCTGAGTTGTGCTATATCATTATAACTATTTTATGATACATTTTGTTATAGTTCATTGGTTCCAAGGCAGTTTACAAAGCTATCGATAACATGCAAACAACACAGAATGGAAACAATGAGAATATCAGCTGTAAAATTTCTAAGCCTCAAAAAGGGCAGACAGATATTGAAATATGAATATACTTTAGAAGCACATATTTCACCATGGCACAGCTGAACATCTACCGTATCATTCTTTTTCTGCATAATTCTTTATGCAAGGAGGGATACATTCACGTGAGGAAGGCCTCAACTTTTAAAAAATGATAGTTTTTGAAGTTTTTAAATATATCTATGGAGGCTATAAGCCATCAGAAATAGGAGCAATGCTACAGCTATCAGATCTGGGCTGCAAAATCTGGGCTGCGAAATCTGATGACTACAAAAAGATTTAGGAATCCTCTGATGCCATCTAGTGATCCTCTGGAATGGATTATTGCCTCCCACATCTGGTAGGTGTTGACAAGGTGTGTCCATGGGGTTTAGGGTGTCTGGAACATCTGCATCAGAAATTTCTGCCTATTTTCACTTTTCTTTTAAATTGAAGGCCATCATGTTGCTAAACAAGCGCCATTCACCCCTTCCTCCCCAGTACCATCTTTCCCAGAATGCCTCTCAGAAAATAAAAATATTCACTGAAGTGCAACCCAGTGTTGTAAATTGTCTGGTGATCTCAAGAAAAAAGCTAAATGAGCATCATTTCAAATACCCCGTTACTACAAAGCTGAGCCCATTAAGGAACAGAGTGGACCTTGGCTTTAGTATTGTGCTTGCTTTTACCTGTATGGGAGCGGGGAGGAGCACTGTGGGTGGATGCTTCTGCCATCAGAAAAAGAGTTTTGCTCTTTGAGAATTTGTAATGGCTGGAGTAGGGAAGCGGTGGCTCAGTGGCTAAGACACTGAGCTNGGAGTGAGCTCCCCTTACTTGTCTCAGCTTCTGCCAACCTAGCAGTTCGAACGCATGTAAAAATGCAAGTAGAAAAATAGGGACCACTTTGGTGGGAAGGTAACAGCGTTTCATGCACCTTTGGTGTTTAGTCANNNNGGCCACATGACCACAGAGACGTCTTCGGAGAGCGGCTTTGTAATGGAGAGGAGCACCACCCCCTAGAGCCAGAAACAACTAGCATGTTTGTGCAAGGGGAACCTTTCCTTTACCTAATGGTTGGAGTTGTACTTGGAGAAGGTGAGGAGCTAAAATACTTCTTGAAGAGCTGGGTACTATTTCTACACAATTGAAAGTCTTGTGGGTATGCAAGAGGAAAGTCAAATGTTTCTGAAATAGTTAACTAGTTTGGACAAAAGAAGGTAGGAATCTATTGTTTATTTCAGACTGCAACTTCTTAAGTCCTGTTTGTTGGAGTCAGTTAAAACCAAGTGACAGAAATCCTAGAACTGCCACTGAGAAGCAGCACGTGATTCTCCATCAATGTGTAAGTAGAAACCAGCGGTTTTTTCCTATGTGCACAAAGAATCATTTGACTTTTGGGGGAGCAACCTGTAGAATTTAATATGAAATATATTCTGAAACAACAGATCCCAATATAAATTGTGTCGATAATAAAAGAAGAGCACCTACTTCATCTGATAAAGATTGTTGGTTCCTCGGTGGTCAATATCATGACACAGAGCTGCAGTGACCATGGCAAAGGCTTCAAGATCTGTGTAGTACTGCTTCAATTTACCTGTCTATACAAAGCAAAACTCTCAGATTCTTTTTTTTTTAAAGTCCATCAGATTTAGCTTTTATTTTGTTAAGAGATTTAAAAAAAAAACCATCCAGGCTGAATTTTCATTGCTATTCATATCACAAGCTACCTTAGTTTTTTGCGTTAAAATTAAATAAAAGTAGAACTTGCATTCAAAAATGTTAAAAGAGCTTGCATATTTGCGGCCATCCGTTTGTAACCCATAAAGCCCTTTCCAGAATCAGTGGAACTAAATATTTTGGCCTTTATTTTGCCTTTTGTGTGTAATTAAGCATATTTTAAGAGTCAGAAGCCTTGAGGATGCTTAACTAACTCATCTCGACATTCCTAAATCGGCATCCAAATAAAGGTAATTGCCACCGAAGTGCTTGAAATATTATGGACTGTGATTTTTGTATAAAGCACCTTATCACCTAATCCATATATATAAAAGCAAAATACCACTCAC
>AZIM01000108.1:270677-289422 GCA_000516915.1 Ophiophagus hannah
TCAACTCCTAGAATTCCTCCTCCAGTCATGTTAGCTCAGGAATTTTGAGAGTTGAAGTCCACAAGTCTTAANNTTGCCAAGTTTGAAGACCCTTGCACTAGATACAGAGAAGACCCTTGCACTAGATACAGAGATAGTCCTCTGAGCTTTTCATGCTGAAGATAAAATATTTGAAGATTCATCTTGTCTTCCCACGTTAGAATATTTGGTGTTTTCCATTCTAAACAATTATCCTTCCTCCGCATGAAATATTTTCTGCTAGGGCACGGGAGATGCCATGTGTTTTCATGGATTCTGAAGCATTGCTTGAAGTTAAATCCAAAATATTCCATGTAGGATGCATGGTCCTATTTTCTACCATGTGTTTTCTACCATGAAGTCTGATTGAATTCAATAGTTGTTCCTGAATAAGGGTGTATGAAATCCGGGATAATTGTAGGATCTGATGATTTTCTTTCTAATTTTATAATCCTCTAGATTTCTTCCCCTGAAATTAACTGCAGATTTTTTGGCTGAAATATAAATATAAAGCTATCTGAACTATGGAGAACTGTGCTCTCCAACAACTTATATTTAAACTTATATTTAAAAAGCAACTACTTAACCAGTATTTTTAAAAGACCTGAATATTTAGCAGGATTTAGTATACAGATTTTTGTAATATTATTAAAATTTTCAGAAGTAGGACATAAAATAACAGAATCTCATGGACTGAGCCCTAAAACATTGTGAAGCCTCTATTAAGAAAGAGTCAACATTTTTATTGCAGATTCATAGTATGTTTTATTAATTTTGTTTTATTTTTATATGAACAATGTTTTGTGCACTTGCTAATTGGTTTTAGTTTTTAAATTTTATGAGTTTCTGTTCTCAGAGAATTCCAAACAATTTAAAAATTTTGAATTACAGTTTTGGAGACTTATTTTATTTATATCAATATTTCTTTCGCCCTTGGGACCTCATAAACTTTGTTCCCTGAGCTATAAAATGAAATTCATAGTATGGAGTGCTGAAGATCATGTTGGTTTTGTCAGTTTTATATGCTTTTAAAATTGTGCTATGACTCATTTTTTGCTGGATAATAAGAAAATTATTACTGCCTTAGGATGATGAAAATGGAGCAAATATTCCCTATAAATGGAAAGTGGGTATGACTGTGGATGTGAAGCTTTTTGATTTTGTGGACCATATGAAATGGAGTTTAGCATTGTGGCATTGATAGTTCATCAGGTACTTATGAAGCCTGGTGCAGTGATTAGAATGCAGTATTGCAGGCTAACTGCCCACTGCCAAGAGTTCAGTCCTGATGAGGCATAAGGTTGACTCGGCCTTCCATCCTTCTGAGGTTGGTAAAATAAGGACCCACATTGGTGGCGGGCAATATGCTGACTCTGCAAACTGCCCAGAGAGTACTGTAAAGCACTATGGGGTGGTATATAACTCTTAAGTGCTATTGCTGTGGCTATGTTGGCAGTCTTGTACAGCCATAAATCATGGTTTTGGGTAATTAGCATTGATTCTCAGGAACTGTTTGGATCCAGATTTTGCTAGAGCATCCAGGATTGTAAATGAAAAGGTGCCAATGCAATTTTTAACTTTTTAGAATAATGGAATCCATATGTCTTTAAGTCCACATGTCTTAAAGTTGCCAAGGTTGAGAAACACTCACTGCACCAGAGGACTTCTGACTGATGGCTATCTAGCTTCTGATTAAAAATTGGCAGGTCTTAAACATAATTTTGTCTAATTCCCTGATCAGAGCATGATTTACTAAAGCAACATTTTTCAATGGGTACCTCAAGACATATGGATTACAACTGTCAGAATTCTGGGAATTGAAGTCCCCATATTTTAATATTGCCAAGGTTGAGAAACACTGCACTAGATAACATCTGACTGATGACTTACCTAGCTTCTGATTAAGGAGCTGTAGCTAAGGAGAACTCTTCATGTGGTAATCTATACTACTGGATGACAGCTAGTACAGTCTGATAGCTCATGAGTGGAAGAGAAAACATTTTTAAAATGCATCTGAGAAATCCTTGCTTATTTCTTATATATCAGATGTTACTTGATATAGCCTCTTTGATCAGTGTAAATAATAGAACTGCAATCACAATCCAATAATATTGTAATTAAGAAGTAACTTTTCGAACACCTTAGCAATTTGGAGATGTATGATACTTAACTGTATTTCTTGTGTTACATGTTAGAATATTTGTTTTTGTTTTAGGTAAACAAATGTTAAAAATATATGATGGGAATGATGCAGTAAAACGTAATCAGTATCGTCTTATTACAGTTCCGAGGATTGCAAAAAATGAAGAAGTTGTGGTAAGAATGCCAACAGACCAAACTGAGTTCTCTGTTTACTGAAAATGCTAAAGAAGTTAATTCTGTTTGTAAGAGAGACTAATAATTTTGTTCAAGGGTTATTCTTTTATTGCAAAACAGTAACCAGTGAGAAAGTAACTAGTAGCTGGCATAGTACTAACATAGATATGTGTTTTTAAGTTTTATCTTAATTTTCAGTATATTTTACAGTCTTTGCCATGTGCGTAATGCTGCTGCTTGTATTTTTGAGTTTTGATTGACTCTAAATAGAGAATTAACATTTGGAAGTTATTAAGTTATGCCCACTTAATGGGAGGGGACATCTGGCTACTAATTGTCACTACCAACGAAGGAGATTAAGTAAAGCTTCTGCAAAGTTGAGTTTGATGACTGGACAGGTCCAAGTTAATTTCTTAGTAAATTTAGGAAAATAGATTGTTGTTCTTTCTGGAATGTCATTGCAATTTCTCAATCTATTCTGAGACCTTGGAATGACAGAATAATCTCCCATCCCGGGGCTAATTGGTCTGATTCCACTTAACGTTTTCAAGAACAATCTGGGATGAGGGGTACATTGGTAATTGGGATACATGATGATGCATTACAATAGAGCTTGCCAATATTGAGTAAAGATTAGAATTGCATACTTTTTTTCATTCTTATCACAAAACTTCTCAGGGGAAATGTAACTGCTGATTGGAACTGTATATTTGACACAAGTTGGGGGCTGTATCACCATTCCATTCAGGCATATTTTTTGATTTTTTTAAAAAACAAGGATTTACTGTTGTAGGAGGCTGCACTGAGGGCATACTACATCAGTGATGATCAACAAGATTACGAACTTCAGACATTCACTCAGCAGGCCTTGTTTTGTGACGACATCATTAATAGGAATGATACAATTGAAGAGGCGCAACCGGGGTCTGTCTTCCGAGAAGCAGTTCCTGAGGCATGGGTTATCAGAGCTAAACCTAAGGAGAATGAAGTCATAAAGATTTATCCCGGCTGGCTGAAGTGAGTCATCTTTTTCTCCAGCAAATTCCAATTCCACTCTTGTTGTATGTTTATTTACTCAAAAGGGATGATCCACTGAAAATCGGGGGGGGGGGGGAAANNNGGGGGGGGGGGGGGGGAAATCAGCAGACTAAGGAATATCTGGGTAAAGAAGAAAGAGAATGAGGCATGGGGGGGGGAATGAGGCACGGGGAAGAAAGAACTGGACAGGGAAGGGAAAGAGAGAGAGAAAGGAGACCTGTCCAGACATAACATGGATTAAATTCTTCAAGCAAATAGCTCTTCCAAAGCAGCTTCTAATCTTCAGGCTAATCTTCAAAGGCATCCATGCCTTGCAGCAACAAATTACTGTAGTCGTATCTAAAGTAGTTCCTGTATAAGCCTCTTTTTTTAGCAGCTGCTTCTATATTTACCGGGGAATGCAAGAGTACCTCCCTCAATTCATAGATCCCTTTGTTTGAAGGATACAGAAGGTTGAAGTTGAAGTCTTCCTTCCTTGCAGCTCTGTACCTAGGGACTGTCTGAACATATCCATGTGCCTTGTTGGATAGTATTTCTTGTTGGCTTCCTGTCCAAGTATTAATAAAGTCAGATAGGAGTTGCTAGCTACTACTATGACATGATATCAAAATACTGAGGTTATTTATTCTACAATGTCAACCTTATACATAAACAAACAACTTAAGAGTTAGTTAAGTATATCCAGATAGTCATTTCATTGCATTATTTTAACATCATTTAGGATATGGAAAGCACTTGTCTTTTTCTTTTGTATGGTTTAACTATACACTACATATAATAGCAAAATTGAGATTAATTTTTAGGTCCACTTTGGTGTGATTGAAAAAAGAGTGGCTCTCCTCCCCCCCCCCCCAAAGAAACATTANCCCCCCCCCCAAAGTAACATTCAATAAGGCTCCAACCATTATATTGTTGACTCAGTTTTTTGTAATATCAAATAAAAAGCCTTTGCCCAAACCTTGGAATCAATCACTCCATATTGAGTCATCAGAATTTGGTGATAAAGCTGAATGGCTCTGAATTTTTTTTAAATTATTTATTTATTTGTATCTTGTCTTTATTATTTTTACAAATACTGTCACACATCAGTCACCCTGTCGGGTGGATTGGGTAGAGAAAGAGACAGACACAGAGACAGACACAGAGACACACAGAGACAGAGACAGAGGGAGGGAGGGAGGGAGAGAGAGAGAGATTGGTGCAAAGTCACCTAGCTGGCTTTAATAGCTAAGGTGGGACTTGAACACATAGTCTCCCAATTGTATTGGCACAATTTCCATGTGTAGAAACGCTAACAGCTTACTCTCAGGCTGACAATAATTACGTAATTACAATAGTCTATCTCAGTAAAGTATAGTTCTATTCATACTGTTCCCTGACCCAGAGTCTGTTCCCTGACCCAGGCTACTTCGAAGGGCTGACACTTTAACACCTAGCCATTGATGCAGAATCGTATCATTCATATCCTGTTGATTTCATTCTCAAAATATGGCAAATTACTGTACATATTTTGGGCAGAGTCCAAGACATATGAATGAGTATTCCAGCTCTTCAGTTGTGTCTCTAGCAGCAAGATGGTTATTACTGATTAGATTGTCTCTGAGCTGTCCAGTCTCTATAAAGCCTGTATTATCATACTGTCCTCATTTTAAGCTACTTGGAAATTAATTTACATTACATAATTACATAATCACATTACTTGAAGGAATCTTGTATGGAGTTACCTAAATAAGATGTCCAGGTAATATGATGCATGGGATGATAATTCGTAAATATGATCTTATTTTCTGTAAGACAATTTGTCTTACTTTCTGTTGATGCAAGATTGGATCTGCGTAATTTAGAATAAAAATTTTAAAAGTTGATTACAGGTAGTCCTCGACTTACGACTACAATTGAGGCCAAAATTTCCATTGCTAAACATGACGACTGTTAAGTGAGTTTTACCCCATTTTACAATCTTTCTTGCCAGAGCTGTTAATTGAATCACTGCAAGTTGTTAAGTTAGTAATGTGGTGGTTAGGTGAATCTGGCTTCCCCATAGAGTTTGCTTGTGGGAAGATCGCAGGAGTTGATCCCATGATGACCCTGGGACACTGCAACCGTCATAAATACATGCCAGTTGCCAAGGGTCCACATTTTGATCACGTGACCATGGGGGTGCTGCAGTTGTCGTAAGTGTGAAAAACAGTCATCAGCCACAGTTGTTATTTTGAAGGTCACTAAACTACTGGTTGTAAGATGACAACTACCTGCAGTAGGTTTGGTATTTGTTTATTCTTTTATGTTTGTATCTCAGATAGATATAATGCTTTTAATTAGTTTCAGTGAAGTTGGCAGCGTATGAGACTTCTCACACAGTATTATTGCCCAATTCACTGTTAACAAAATTCTGTTTTGGAAGCATGAAGTTTGCAGATGGATGGGATGCATACAAAGTTAGTCAGTATTTGTCTCCGGTAAGGATTTAAATCTCTTGAACAAAACATTTATTTAGTAGCAAAACAGAGCCATTTAATAGGGACATTTCTTTTTTTTTAAAATTCAAATAAAGCACTAAGTTAGATCAGTCTGTAATCAGAAATTGGTGTGGTATCTATATCACATGCTTTAACTTCTGGTTTCAAAGTAAAAAGACATCAGAAAGCAATCTAGCTGAAGAGAATTTCTGTGTCTAGAAGAGAAGGGAAGCCCAATTCCTGTTGGGCGTTATTAATAGAATGCAAAATATCCGGTAATGGAACTGAAATATGTAACCTTGCAAAATATTATGAATCTCAGGATATAATTTGAGGGGGTGGATTGTTCTGATTTAAAAAGAGATTCAGATCACTTCCAACTGTTGTATGGTTAATTTAGGAGGCAGGTATTGAAAACAAATATTTGTTTTGAACAATATGTAGTTGGAATGCTATAAATTCAAGACTCTTAGACTTTGATTATTCAGTCTGATAATAAATATAACATGGCCTTTTTCACCTGATATTTCTTCTTTAATGATTTACTTGCACATTTTTACCACTTATATAATTCTCCCAAGAACACTTGGCTTTCTATAAAATTACATTGTTTTTGAGGAGCAATTGTCATTCCCAACGTTTTTAAATTTAGCCAACACTTGTTTATGCTTGTGTGGAAAAAAAAAACCCACTTAATTTTGCATGTTCGAAAGGAGACTATCAGTAGAACAAGAAAAGGAAGAAAGCTATGTGTATTCATGCCTTAGCTGGATGACAGTGAAAGCAGCAGCAATTATTAAAATTAAAACAATATATTATACCTTTGCATTATTTTCTAATCTTTAAACTTCTTAATTCCTTAGCCAGTTTTTCAGATTAGCAAGAGAAATCCTAGCTTTCTGTGTGCACTGTTTTTCCAGCAATATCTGCAGAGATACATAACAGCTTCTTTTGTTCTAAATGAAATACATGGTGTGATAGCTTGCCTTGCTGTATTTGTTTATTCACTAGCTTTAACCACTGAAACGGTAACTTTTAGTTTTAAAATCAGGCAGTGATTATATGCATTTGAAGATTGTTTTAAAAAAGGATCTAACTAAATCTTGTCCTTAATAGCTATTATTATGTCATTCTCATCTTTATTCATTATTTTTGTTTTGTTGGTTTTTAGTTTTATGATATATTTATGAATATATATATATATATATCTATATATATATAAAATTGTATTTATATTTTGCATTTGTAGACTGCCCGTCTCCCCTCTATGTTTGTCTTGCTGAATCGTGTTTGCTTGATGGGCAATTATATAATCATATAATCTCAGACACTAATTATAGATGATGGTAGCAAGTCTGGGAGTTAAAAACCAGATTTTAATCAGCTGCAGAGAAAATGAAAGGGAGCAGTACACTATAGTTTAAGAGCAAAACAAGAGGAATCTTGAAGACTCTTCATGATTAGTTTATTTATCAAGACAGAAGCTTCAGTGGGTGCCACAATAACATAAATAAATAATCAAATAAGTAAATATATGCATTCTCCTATGATACATTCACATGGTATATGTGTGGTATATATGTTAAGGTTTAGTAGCTTATTTTATAAGCTGCGGGATCAATATCCCACAGTTTGACAAATGGTATTATTTTAGAGAATAAGAAAATATTGTTTCTGTTTCTTTGATTCTCTTATCTCATATATAAACTTTTATCCATGTCCTCAGGGTTGGAGTGGCCTGTGTCTCAATACGCATAAATAAGGGAAGCATCACCGAAATGGTGATTAAAGAAGTTCTTCCACTACTTGGATACCAGGTAGGCAGTAATATAAAGCTACCCGATGGTTCTTCTAGGGTCTGATGAGTTAAATTTAATGGTCTTACTCAATTTGTAGTCCTATTGTGATTCCAAACAAGAGGCATATGAAAATAGCTGGTCCATTAGAGTTTTCATATATGTCTTCCGTTTCTCTACATCCTGCAATGTCCTAGGAACTAGGTATTGAAATAGTTTTTTTTCTGACTAGCTGCTATGTTGACCTTACTTGATAGAAGAATGATGGGAAAGGGAAGCAGAAGGTCAGGATGATCACTCTCCCCAAAAAGCTGATGGAAGGGTTTAGGTCTATATATTCAATCTTGACAGGATTGAAATTTATAATTTTTATGATCTTGTTAGAGGGAGTGAAGATTACAAGGAGTGGGTCTTCTTCTGCATGAGATCCAAAAGAATTTGGATTTTTTTCCTACTTGGTATGTGGCATGAGAAATCAGGATAAGATCCACAAGAATCAGGTTTTGGTATTATTATAAATACTAAGTATAATTCACATTCCTTTCTTCAGTGTATGCTGCATCTGTGAGAGTTTGCCTACTGAAAACAGGCAATTCTACATTTTTCTTTAATAGGCTGAATCATGTTCTGCTCTGAAGCCCCAAAATAGTTTAAATTAATATTTAAGACTAAGCCTGGATGAGAATAATCCTATCCTCTTCTCTTTTTTGTGGCTTTTGGAGGGTTTTTTTTTTTGCATTGATTCTTGCCAAAATTAAGAATCCATTATTAGTTAGCCAGTGGTGATAATGTTATTGATGTTCTACACCTGGATTGTTAAAGAATTTTGTGCAAAACATGCATCGCTTTAGATCATTGGTGGCTGAGTGCCACTCATTCTATAGAGCAGGGGTGTCAACCTCGTGTTGTCATGGCGGTGTCATGTGACGTATCATGACTTTCCCCCCCTTCGCTGAGCCAGGCATGGGCATTACCAGCATGTGACTCATCCTGTCCGTGGGCCACGAGTTTGACAGCCCTGCTAAAGAGTAAATTAACATTTAATACTTTGGCACTTATGCAGTGTTAAAGGAAATTTTGCCTTTTCAATGTCTAATAAAGGTTCACAACTTGTTTTTCAAACTGCAATGCAAAATTTCCCACCTTTTCAGGTAGTAAAAGGTTTGTGATACTTCTGACATTTTATTTTCTTTTTAAATCATGAAAACTGTTCAGTTTTAAATCCTATAGTTTGCTGGACATTCATTTTAACATATCTGTCTTTTGGCAGTCAGATTGCTTCCAAAACTTCAAATTGGTGGAGGTCCTGATGGGCTCCAGACAAGGTGAGATACTGTTCCACTGAATTATGTAAACGTAACTTCAGCTTAAAAACCTAAATGTCTGATTCTGTCTCTTTTTTTAAATTGCAAGTTCCCTTACTCCTAAGAAATTTCCATACTTGCCATTTTGACTGTTTTAATTAATTGTATGATAGCTTTCAATTAAAAAAGAATCAATTAAGATTTTTAAAAAATTCTCCTTAGTTCAGCGAATGGTGTTGGATGACCATGAATCAATTATCAGCAGGTTACAAGACATCAGAAAGGTAAACAAGGAAACTGTACAAAGTACTTTTCTATATCCTTCGGCGCTTTATTAAATGTTCAAATTCTTATGAATATTTCTATTAAAAAACCTCATGGTACAAAGATATTTAGGTAAACTGGCAGGATTCACACTTAAGAAGATTCCACAATTGCTGATATTTCTCCTTTATAACTTATGAACTTGGCTTTTCTACTGAGGTTCTATCTCTTAACCAAGCAGAAACGCCAGAAGAAGCAGAATTCAGTACAGGTAGTCCTTGAGTTATGACCACAATTGGGTCCAAAATTTAGGTTGCTAAATGAAACATTTGTTAAGTGAGTTTGCCCCATTTTGCAACCTTTCTTGCCACAATTGTTAAATGAATCATTGCATTTGTTAGTAACCTGCTTGTTAAGTGAATCTGACTTCTCCATTAAGTTTTGCTTGTCAGAAGGTCACAAAGGGGGAATCACGTGACCCAGGGACACTGCAGTCATCGTAAATAATGAGTCAGTTGCCAAGCACCTGAATTTTGATTATGTGGCTGTGGGGATGCTGCAATAATCATATAATAAAAAATGGTCATAAGTCACTTTTTCCGGTGCCGTTGTAACTTCGAACAGTCACTTAAATGAACTGTTGTAAGTCGAGCACTACCTGTATTTCATCAGTGCTGGAAGCCTGGGTTTATCCCTCCTTTAAAAAGCCACTGGTTGGAAGAAGAAAATATATAGTAGCTCCAAATCCTGGTTTATTTGAGGAAGGAGGCAAAAGTCTTAGTTCATTAGTGATACAAAGTTCTTGCTTCTAGTGGTCTTTGTCTTTGATTGTGCTTATTATGTGTTGCTTATAAACTGCATTTCTGGCTTTTGTGGCAATAGTTATTGTGATCATAAGTAATTGTGCAAAATAGTTTACTATCTTCTTCACTGTGTATTGTTGGCATAGAATTTTAAATTCAATTTATTTTGGTGCCTGTTCATACTAAAGGCATTCTAAACTATTTACACTTTTCAAGCTTTTGCTAACATGTAGGACAGACTGAAAATGAACAAGGAAATTCACATAAAAGGAAATTTCTCTGCTGAAGAATGATCCTTATGGTAGAGAGGCTTCATGGTTTGGGAATTGTGTTTTGGTACCGATGGTAGAATGGTTATAGAAGTCTTGACCTTCTCTCCGTATGAAATGTGCTTTAAGGTGATGAAATGTAATTTTTTTTCTTACACAGACATCGTTACGTCAGATGAACCAAACAAGATTTTACATTGTAGAAAATAATATATCAACTGTGCGGGTCCATCTGTTTGTTGGCGGTCTGCCATTCCATCTTACTACAGAAGAATATACAAAAATCCTCAAAGATGAATTAGCCATCAAAAGTACGTCAGATATCCCTTCCCCTGTGTCTTTTTTTAATCTACATAAATTGAAAAGTGCTTTTATATTTTGAAATGTTCTCAGATGCTATCAATTTTTGGAATTACTTTTCATATTTTTATACATGCTGTAACTTGTAGAAAATGATTAAAATCTTATTTAATCAGAGGCAATCATCTGTATGCCCCTGACACTTATTTTTACTATTAATAAATTGTCCTACCCTTTCATTTTTTCCTTGGATTGAATAGCAGCCACTTTCCATTTTTGTGCATATGATTTTACATGAAAGACTTATTAGATGTATATGCATTACATTTATCAGTCATTTTTAGTTTTGGGGGGGGGGGATTGTAAAAAGTAATAAGGAATACTGAAGTGGTGTTAAAGTAATATATCCCCTTAAGAAGAGAAGGTACGAACACTGGGTTCTTTTTAAAATTAACTAAGTTAGAATTGGCTATTTTGGATAATGAAGAAGTAGAAATTTATGAGTTGGGTATATTGCTGGGTAAAAATATAATGGATTCTTTGTTAAACACCTACCTGACATGTTATGCAATCATTCTACCCCCCATTTCTCCATCACATTTGTGAGAATGAATGTGGGTTGCGTATATATCTATCTGTTGGGTCCTCAAAAGCTCCGTTGCACAGATGAAAATTGTGCCCATGGTTTATGGAATGTTACCCATCCTATCCTTGCTGACAGCAACTTAAATTAATAGCTAGCTTATGTGTGATTTGTATTTGTTTAACTAACATATTCCCATCAGTACTATTTGGAATTTGCTTTATTTTATCACGAACCAGTTGATCCTATTTACTATCCTGAAGCCTTAGCTTAAAACCCATGGACAATTTGTGTTTACATTTTTACTCATCTTCAAATAAACAAAACTGGTCTTTTAAAATACATCTAAAATGAGAGGGCATTAACTTATTAGCTGTAGATTTTTCTTTCAGTTGGAAAAAAAAGTTTTTAAAAGGGATGCTTAAACAATGATTTTTTTATTATCATTTCAGCCAATTTAGTTTCTATGAGTCACATATATTCATCTCAAGGTAAGAATATCATGTTTTCATTCAAATTTGGCAGCTGAATTATTGGATATTCTGTTTTGCTCTAGTTCATGTATGGTGCATATCAGAATTATTTCACTAGCTCTTTCCCTTCCTCCTAATGCTCTTTGCATGTAGAAGCATGAGCTCTTCCCTTATTATGCTATTATGTGTATTAATATGTCATCTCCTGGAATAGAAAAAATCTAGACTGTACCGTAGAAAGAAATGTTTTGTTTTCCAGAAATAAACCCAAGTCCCTAGTGACCCTAATAATCAATAAAGTTTTAGATTTGAGTGAGTGAGGTGAATGGCGTACTAATACTTACGTTGGAACAAATATGGGAACTCGCAGTATTATACATATAAAATATAAGCATGTCATGTTAAATATATTCTTCATTTATTTAGGTGCTGTTGTACTAGAAATTACTTGTTTTTCCGAAGCTGAAAGACTGTATATGTTAGTTAAAGATACTTTCATCAATGACAAGGCATTAACTGCAGTTATTCTCCCTGAAATTCTGGTAAGATCCATTGGCTGTCTGTAGTAACCTATGATCTAATTACACAGTTCATGTTTATTTAGCGTATTTTCTCCGATGTTTATTTTTATCTTGTTTTATTGGTAAGACACATACTGTATATTGCTTCGATCTAGTGGCTCTCTCAGTGCATTATTACATTTTATGTGAAAGTTATAGAATTTCTTTATAATATACTGTGGCACCAATAGGAGTGAATCTCTGAAGGCCTTCAGTCAGGTCTCTGCAAGCCTTTGGAAAGCCATAACAAGTGGGCTACCAGTATTTCAGGGGTAAAACTGTTTCAAAAGTGGGGAGCTGCCATAGACTATGTCCATTTCCATGACCCTACTAATTATACTGCGTAGTATACAAGGACCTTCAACGGGCATTCTTTGTTTGAATGTAACGGTTAGGCAAATTCAGATTTCATGTATACCCAAGTCCTGAGCCATGTAGGGCTTTTTAATTAATGATCTACACCTTGAATGCACTTGGAAACATATGGACAGCCATAACTGTAACTCTGATAGTTACGTAGCAGCAATGAGATTGCCCATAACATGGTGTGAGACACAGCTTGCACTAATTGAAATTTCTGTGTCATTTTCAATGATAGCCATATATAAAAGGAATTGCATTAATCCAGAAGTGAGATATGCTCTTCAGTTCTAGGCAAGAGTACAGCTATTGCTAAGAACTGCTGGAGACCCTCTTGATCATTACTTCCACAAGTGGAAGTAATGATCAGGAGGGTCTCCATCAAGAACCATGAGTCCAGAAGGGATTCTAAGATAAGATAAACATTATCTGTTCAGAGGGAGAGTTGTTATGAATCCAGAACCATTAAACTACTTAAGGAATTATCACTCCATTTGTCTATTTTATTTCCTATCCAGATCCTGGTAGCCCCAGGTACTGGCTTACAACTTCCACCATATCCCCCATTTGAATGAGAATGGAGATAGATAGTGATGATATTTTATCCCAAACTGGTGGATGATCTCTTCTACTAGCTTTCTGTAGATGTTTAACATGATTGGAGACTGCAGTAATTGCAAAATAAATAAGAGAATAACAGAATTGGGAGGAACCTTGGGGGTTCTCTAGTCCAATTTGGAGGTCTCCTGCTTGAGCATACCATCTCAGACAAAAGTTGTCCAATCTCTTCTTAACAACCTCTAATGATGGAGTACCCACAACTTTTGAACGCAAGCGTTCCACTCGTTATTTGTTCTCACTGTTAGGACATTCCTCCTTAATTCTAGATTGGTTCTCTCCTTGATTAGCTTACATCCATTGCTTCTTGTCTTGCCTTCAGGTGCTTCGGAGAATAGGTTGACCACGTCTTCTTTGTGGGAGCCCCTCAAATATTGGAACACTGCTATCATGTCATCCTGTCTTTCTTTTTACTAGATTAGACATATCCAATTCCTGCAACCGTTTTTTGTATGTTTTAGCCTCCAGCCCCTAATTTTTGTTGCTCTTCTCTGCATTCTTTCAGAGTCTCAAGATCTTTTTTATATCGTGGCAACCGAAACTGAATGCAATATTCCAAGTGTGGTCTTACCAAGACATTATATAGTGGCACTAACAGTTCACATGTTAGTTACATTAAATTAAATACTTAGAATAAGTTAGTTAAGTAGTTAGAATAAAAATATATTAATTAGCTAATATAAAGGAAATAATCCATTGCACGTTGCTGACTAAATATTTTACATAATTGAGTTGTTCCTTAAAGTCTAACTGGATTGATATTCTTTAAATAATGAACGTTCAAACATTTGCCCAGTATAAATTGTATTAATTAAATATGTGCTCTCTGGCATAGAGGTGATACAAATCTATTCTAATAATCGGAGCAAAGTTTTCTTAGTGAAATGAAAGTGATTTCATTTTTATAGCAATTTAACTTGTTAAATTAAATTCAGCACTATTTTGATGTTCCACTCTGATCGCACAGAGAATGTGAAGAATTAACAGTGACACAGAAGAATTTACTCTCAATTAGGAAATGTGTTGTTATAAACAAAGAACAGTTGTGGGGTTTTTTTGGACATTTAAAATAATAAGCTATTTTGGTTCTATAAAAGAAGAACAGCATTGTCAATTTACAAGCTTGAAGGACAGTTCCAGTGTGCTTTAAATAAGAATGCTAGCTATTTCTGGAGAGTATAACAGTGAGTTAATTTACGTTTGTAAATAACTCTGTATATTGTTGAAAATAGTCAGTATTGAATTGGCAGTAGATCTGGCAGGCTGAAATCTCTTGAAAATGTAAAAATGAATGGTGGTCACATTTTCTTATACGGTAGCAGCATGAAATCTTATTTCCTAGGATGTGCATCTTATGGCATTTAGGAATCCTTTGATGTTTCTTTTATGAGTTAGACCAATCATATGGATTCTTACCTGGCCATTCCTTGATTTGTGTTGTGGTTACATATTGATACAGGGATCATTTGTGAGATTACATCAGGGGACAATAACCCGTAACCTGCTATAGTTACTGCTATTCCTTGTTTACTGAGCCTAAGTGAATCCTTTGTTTCTTTATGATTTGCAAGAGATTTGAATTCTAGATAAGAACTTTAAGATTTGCCTATTAAACAATAGGTGCAGTTGCAAAGATCAATGACTTATAGTAAACACTTTGAAAAATTACTTTAAATTGTTCAGTAGGATCATGCAAACAATTAGTTAAGTCTTGCTTTACAAGGTTTCCTGTACATATTAATCAGATTTCAAAGACTTTGCTTTTACGTCCAAATTAAAATAGGCAGGCAGAAGCTTATTCCTGCTCAAGTGAACACTTGGTGCATAATGCTTTTCCTAAGGCAGCACTCTGATTTTTTTCAGGCAGAAAGAAGTTGGGGAAAAAACTGCAGTCATACATTGCAAAGGAGTCCCTTAAGTCTGTTTATTGCTTATTTCTACATGTTGCTCCTCTTAGTGATCAATTTTTCTTAGGAATTTGAGTCAAAGGAAAAGAGAGATACAGAATTGAATAGAGAAGGGAATTTCTTTCACTGCATTTGGTGTGTGTGTGTAGGTGTAGAAAAAACAAGATGAACATTTATATGAACTGGTTCAGATCCAACCTGATTAATAATTTAAAAGTTACATAAACAATTCCCTTTGTTCTCAGATCAGTTGCAAAAAGTTCAGATATATTTGGTTCCACTTTAGATTAATGAGTGCTTGGAAATCCCTGGTTTGATGGCAGTAGAAACAAGTCAGGTCTGTGGATTGTGAAGCTGTTTTCTGTAAAGTAGCCATAATTACATTTAATCACAAACTGTGTGTAAACTTGTGGCTAATCTAAACTAGAAGCAGAAACTTTCAATTTTCGTACAACTTTGCCAGGAGAGAAGGGAGCAATGTAGGTTGTTGTCCTTGTGAAGCAAGATTTATACAGATTTACATATAATTGTTTGAAATCAACCAGAGTTTTCTAGTATAAAGCATGGAATAAAGTAGATGAAAGGGTAGCCTCACCAAGTATCCCACAATAAAAATAAGAGAGTTAATCTTTCTAGTCCATTTTCACTTATGAAAAGTGAAAAGTGGATATTTCTGATTGATATGGTAGTTTGTTGTAAGCCCATAGGGTCTTCCAGTCCTTTGGTCATTCGTATGTACTACAAAAATAAAATAAGGACAAAATCAGGGATTGCTGCCAGGGGTCGCTTACAAAGACTTGTAGGGATTTTGAAAACCAAATCCCAACATGGCTGCCATGGAGGATTCATAATCCCGTATAAGGGTGTGCAGGTGAGAAGTTCTGCCGGGTGATGGCGAAGGTGGCTGGACCCATCCTTCAAATCTCCCCAACTCTGTTATACAGCAAATGGGTCTTGATTTTCCTCTGTAGAAACCTCTTCAGTATTTTGTGAAGACCATTGATTTGGTATAGTGGAACCACACTCTCAACCCAGTACCTCCCCAGTGGTGAGGGAGCAAGACACTGAACTAACCAGCAGAGCAGAAGGAAGGCAACAGCTGGCACTCTTGGCAAGGAAGGGACTCACAGAAACAGTTTTCATTTGCTAGAACCAATTTAAGCATCTGGCTTCATGGGGGGTGACTTTGCGAATCTAATTATTTACAGCCCCTGCTTGTTTAACTGCTGTTGATTTGGCATCATAAATCTTCAACTTGGATTTGGATTGCTGGACCTAGAATTCATCTTTGTCCAGCTAGATGTTATCTGTGGTTATTTGTTTCCCTGTTTTTTGCCTGTTACTTTTGCCAGTTGCTGCTCCCTTGCTGTCAGAATTTGCAGAGACTGCACTTCCCCTTAATAGGGAAGTCCAGGAATTTTGTTTTGTTCCTTGTTCCTGATTGGCAAGAATGCCAGGATGTAAAGCCCCCTCATCCATTTTGATATCATTGAGAACATAGTTGGTTAATTTATTGATTGCTTTGTCTTTGGGAAATATATTACCCTAATATCCCTCAGTTCCATATATACATGTCATATCCCTTCATTCATACTTTTCTTCCATGGGCTTGAGCCCTGTGCTGCCTATCACTCAAAAATCTCCTTCTCTACTTTTAAAGATGAGGGTGATGTCCTTGCTCTTTCCCAAATCTCCCAGCAGTCATAATCCAGAGTTCCACAACATTCACCTGTCTGTAATGTTCACTTGGATCTGTCAAAGGGTGACAATTATGCCTCCAAACCGTCTTGTGTTTCTCCCATCTATTTCATCACTGATACTTAGGTCTGTTACAGATTGCATCCTTTCTCTACTACTCATTCTTGTGTTTCCAGTCTTGGAGTCAACCTCCTTTACCCACCATTGGCCCTCTTTGAATCCACTGGAGCAAATACAAGAATGATCATTGTATCTTGAGACAAAAACTAGTGCCTGTGTTTCTTCGGTAGGGACAAAATAGGAGGTATGTTCACCCAGGTCCATATAAAATGTCTTCCAGCAGTTCTTACACTGACTAAGATCCTAGCAAAGATGCACAAGAATCCAACATCCATACATCCTTTTCATCCCACGGAGGCTTCAGCAGCCATGGTTTGCTTCATTTTGTGACTTGTATACTGGGATTACATCCTATTCCCCAAATGACCTGAACTTCGGGAAAAGTGCATAACTTAGATCTTTATTCTGACTGACTCACATCTTGAAGGAGTCGATTCTGGTAATCTTGTCTTCATACGTCCTTCCCTTCTTCCCTACTTGGTGCTGGTGACTTTAGGATTTCATGCAGGATCTGCTATGTTGGTATCAGGAATTAAGAGGATTTAGAACGAGATGCAGATAGTCATTCATTGTATGCATGGAGGACAAGACTCCAAGCAAAGCATGCCATACACTATAGCAGATTCTGAATGGGCTTTGCAGAAGTGGGAAGCCCTTTGGTGAATTCACAGAAGACTATTCAGTTTCATTGTAGGTAAGTTGGTTTCATTGGTTTGTGTGATTGGCTGTTAAAGTAGAATAAACCATAATGAGCACTGATGCTCTGTTTCTGAAAGTACCTCTACCGAAAGATTGGAGTATTGAACCGATAGGAAGTTAAGAAACAGAAGCGACTCTACATCATAGTTTATCTTTTCATTTGGAAGCTCAGACCAGTGATTAGTATAAATCATGGTGTCAGAAAGAACCTTCTACTAGAGCCAGATGTAATTAGAGCCCAGGAGGAAAAGAATGATTTGGTTTGACAATATTAATCCATTCATTCTCTCTAAAATAAACTGCTTGTCGCTGCTATTTTCCATTTTTGCCTAAGCCAATGAAAGATAGTCTTTAGGGATAAAGGCAAACTGTTCCTGTATTTAAGCAGCTGCCTAGAACAATCAATACCTTACCTTTGATTCAGCTTTGCTCATTTTGGAGTAAATGTGGCAGAGACGGTTCAAGATATATTTGTTTGTTGTTGGTTAGTTTGATTTATATAGATGTCCAGCTTGCAAAAAGCAACTCTGAGCAGCTTACAATTGGAGAGAATCATGAAAAACAAACGAACCAACTAAACACTAAAAACGGAGCACAACCAATGCCTGGATCTGAAAAGAGAATAACAAAATAAAAGCTAATAGAATAATTGAAACCAGCCATAGTTTTCATTCTGGATAGGTTCATCTCACACTCTGGTCCAGTATCCAGGAGAACAGCCATATTTTCAGGGCTTTATGTAGTGTCAGACCATTTGAACCTTGGGAAATAATATTCCATAAAGCAGGTGTGTCATGTCCTTGGTAGAGTCGGCCTCTGAGGGAGAGGAGGAACAGCCGATGGAGTGGAGGTGTGGCTCCGGGGGTTGTGGAGGAGGCTGGGGAAGGGCAGAGGCCGGCTGGGCAGTCAGGAAGAACCAGGCTCATCCCCTCTGCATCCTAGGACACAAAGGGAGGAACGGAGAAGGAAACAACTTGGCTTACGAGAGAGGAAACGGCCATGATCCTCCTCATTGGTTGCAGCTGGGGAGACTATAAGAGAGACAATTACAACACAGTGTTGCCAGAAGCAAAGTGTGTTTTATTTTGAGCTGAAGTTATCTTGGTTGGCATTCTTCCAACAGACTGTGCCTTGTTATTATTATTATTATTATTTATTAG
>AZIM01000108.1:310443-323113 GCA_000516915.1 Ophiophagus hannah
TTTACGACTTTTCTTGCCACATTTGTGAAGCAAGGGGTCCTTGATGCTCTCTGAGCTTGCTTGTTTTCTCTCAGACATTTCATTACCCAACTAGGTAACATCATCAGTGCTATGTCAATCCTGAGCTACAAATGTCATCCCTGAGCTACAGACATCCTCCTTTATTAGTTATTAGTTGTTAAGTGAATCATTGCAGTTAGTGACACAGTTGTTATCTGGCTCCCCCACTGACTTGCTTGACAGAACGTCGGAAAACCTTGGAAAAGACCTTGGGAAACTGTAACTGCCATAAATAGGAGGCAGTTGCCAAGCATTTTGAATTTTGAATTTTGATCATGTGACCATGAGGATGCTGCAACACTAGTAACTGTGAGAAATGGTCGTAAGTCACTTTTTCAGTTCCATTGTAACTTCAGGCAGTCACTAAACGAACTGTTGTAAGTCGAGAACTACCTGTATACCCTCCCCACCCGCCAAAATGAGTAGTCTGGGTTCAGAGGCTAACACAAGATATTTGAAGCTTTGGTTCCTCTGCCCCTTTTCGGTTTGGATGTATCTGAAATGAGGTTCATTTTCAATGAACTGTGACTTGCCATTTCTTCAAAACTTAGATAAGCTGTGATTGACCACAATGAAGGCTTGAATTCAGTTCCAAATTGCAGTTACTTCTAAGCTTCAATTAATCACAAACAAAAAAACCCAGAAAACAACAGTGGCATAAATCTCTGACTTCTTTGTGACCACACCAAAGTGAAAAATATTCCATGTTAAGTCCAAGACTCAGATGATTAAATGATGGAGAATGTGTGGCTCTTCTAACTATTGCTGAACTCAAGACTTCTAGTGTCCTTCATCACGGGCGTATTGCCTAGAATAGTTTAGCAACATCTAGAAGATGGGCAGTTGGAATAAATTGGGTACTGTTTCATATGGAGTAGCAAAAGGAAAATAAAAGGGGGTGGGGCAGTAGATTCAAATTTTTTAACTACCAGTTCTGTGGGCGTGGNCTCAAAATTTCCGCTACTGGTTCTCCAGGATTTCCTGCTGAATACCACCTCTGGGGTGGGGTATCCTATTTTTAGGTGTCTAACCGGTTGGAATTGTACCACATTGTAGTAATTAACTCTGAAAGCCAAAACAGTAGCAGTAGCCAGGATCAGAATCTTGATATGCGACCAGATCATAGGCAGAAGTTGTCTTTGTGTATTTGAAAAATAACTTGATAGAGGTTCATATTCATCCATATTCGAGAAATCATGTGATTGTGCAAGTAGTGCCTGTTATAGTATCCTTTCCACATGTGTAAGAATGGATAAAGCCTTGCTAAGTGGTGACAAGTCTCTTTAAAAATGAATGTCTTAACATTTTACACATAGCAATAGAAGGAAATTAGAAAATGTCCAGTAAACATCGAAGCTCAGAAGGGTCTGCAGGATTTGCTTTGGTTTAGAAAAAATGCACTTTCAAAAGCATAATTGTTTTGCTGCTGCAAATGCTGCTATATTTTCCCAGGAGAACAGGGGTGGATTGACAAAGCGTGTTCTTGTAGATAATACATCCCCAACTTCGTCAGCCTGTTTCGGCGCTCTGTGTGTGTTGCATCTCTCATATATTTGTATTTGCAAATAATGGCAAAGAAAAATTGTGTGGTGCTCACTAGTGTTCTTTAACTAAATGTTTTCATGCACCAGTCTTCCAACCAGTGAGAGCGTGTTGCAGTTTACAGTATTTCTTATCTCCATGCTGTGCCATCCAGTGTAATATTGGAGAATGGTGAATATTTTGTAAAAGGTGTTCTTATGATGCTATCAGTTACCTTTTTTTTCTTAACATGTGACTTGATTCTGGACTTTTTGGTTTCTTAGAAGTTTGACCATAAAATGTTGCATAGCAATGAGAATATTTGTTTAAAATATTTGTAAAGGAATCCTTTGCAACTAAATGTGCTTTATTTTGGGAGTTCAGAAGTTTTCATAACATCAAAATCATATGTGTGCTTTTCTTTTATCAAATCTTAGAACTTGCCCATAATCCAAAGAATGGCAAAAGTTGTTAGGGGATGTGTGTGTGTGTTAGCTCAGGGAGAGACACTGATCATGTTCTGATGACATGCTTATCATGGTTTGTTTAGACTCTAGAACAGGGGTCTTCAAACTTGGCAACTTTAANACTTGTGGACTCCAACTCCCAGAATTCCTCTTCCAGTCTTGTTAGCTCAGGAATTCTGGGANNNNAAATCCATAAGTCTTAAAGTTGCCAAGTTTGAAGACCCTTACTCTGGAACATACCTTGCTGTACATGATTCTTAGCCATCTCTACTTCATCTGTGGTTGCTTTTGGCTTATTAAGGAATGTTTAAGAGTTCTGATGTCATCAGCCAGTAAGTTATCTCTGCTACTAACAACAAAACTGAAAACAACTCTTCAGTTATTTTTCATATGGATAAATAAAAGGTGCTGGCAGATGATGTTAGAATCTTTAAACCTTAAACCAGCCAAGTCTGTGTGGTGGAAACCAGCATGCAGAATTAGACTTTAGTGAACGGGACCTGACAAACTCAGAATGAAAATGACATTTAACTACTTAAGCACAAGGTGATTTTTGATCTCTTTCTTCATCATCATTACCTCTTTTTGTGTTTGTGTCTCTGTGGGTGGGTGCCTTCAAGTCAGCTTTGATTCCAGGCAGTTGCCTGGACAAAACTCTGTAATTTTTTTTTGACAGCATTTAACAACAACGACAACAAAAATCCTTGTCACCCTTATGGGTAGTATTTGTCTTCCCCAATCTCGGTCTTCCTCCAAAGGCCTGGGAATTTGAAAGTTCTGTGCAATATTTTAGCTATTTCTAGCACTGCAATCATCTGCTACTCTTCCTGGGATCTGTTGGATCACTTTGGCCTTTACTTTCCACATCTGTTCTACTTCAGGTGCTCCTTCTTCCTGATGTTGCTGTCACTTGGCATTGCTACATCTCTCACCACTGTTGTCTTTTGGTCCTTGTCTGTTACTATGATGTCTAGTTGATTGACCAGTTCCTGCTTGTCTGGATGTGGAAGTCCTATAGGATCTTAACCCTGTTACTCTGTTATCCTTGATTTTTGTGAAATCTCCCATCTTGCCTTGAGATGGTCTAGCCCTTGCACTGTGCACATGTTCCTACACACAATGCCAGCTACTTGGTTATGTCATTCAACATATGCTCTTCCAATGTGCTTCTTACATGTTGCCGCTGTGTGTTGGACTGTCTCTGAGGCCTCTCTGCATAGTCTGCGCATTGGGTGCTCTCTAGTGTGGTAGACACCTGCTTCTATGGTTCTGAACTCTTAGAAGGGAACAGACTTTCCCACTAATCAGTAGAATGACACAATTGGATTCAACTCAGAGAACATTGATGTAACTAGTTTAGTGCATCCCAAGTCACATGACTGTGTTTCTTTAATAGAAAATCTGCATAGCCAACTATTTGAAAAGCCTACCTTAACTGAAGGCAAATACAATTAGATGGGTCCATTGCATTTAACTGAAGACAATTACAATTAACTGAAGACAATTACAATTAGATGGGTCCATTGCACTAAGCCAAAAACGTTGCTTGCTTTATTTTAATCTAATGTGCCATACGCATCTAGCCATTGTTGGTTGCAAATCATGGTTGCGATTTCACGTATTTATGGAATAAACCATGGTTAAATAAATCACAGCTTAATACAAGCTGTGAATCAGTCTAAATATGTCCCCAAAGTTGTGCAGCGTTTGATTCTCAAAAAAGTATGTTGGGGGGGGGGGTTGAGATTGTAGCACCTTCTGCAATTCCTTAATATTTCTGCATTTTTTCCTCAAGAATCTCATAGTTGCCCTCCACATATTTCATCTAAACATAAACCATTTCATGCTACGTTAGTTTTCATGGTAATTTGAAGGTGTTCTTCACACTTTATCTGATCTAAAATAGGACTTAGATTTAGTTCTTTTGTCTGCATGAAACATGCACGTAGTTTTGATTGCACTACTTTTTCTGAGTAAACATACAAAAATAATAACAAAGAGTACATCTTTTTTGTCCTTGACACATTTTCTGAAATATGCTGCCCTTTAAATATTCATGCAGCAACATTTTTTTAGCTTTTGAATTTCTACGCATAAGACATATGCAGTGTTTTAGCATTTTCAGAAAAAAACACATCCAGATTATTAGATAAAAATATTATTTGGGCATATATTGCTTAATACTTTTCACTACATTGCTGATCGTAGCCGGGATGCTTAAAAAGTAAACTACATAGAATGTCTTATGTGCCTTTTACACTTGTGCTAAATTGCCCCTTTATACAGCTCTGGAGTCCCCCTAGATTGCATGCCAAGTTTCAGAAGCACAGTGTTCCAGAAAGTTTAATGGAATTGTGGCATGAAATAGGTTTCCTAAACTTCCAGAGGTCCTACTACCTTTCGCTTCCTTATTACTCCCCGTTTCCAAATGCTGAAGGAGGAAAATGCATGCGTGCTGGCTCTGTTCCTCCAGTGACAATACCATGCCATCCTTACTGTCTAAAGCTGCTGTCCTTCATCAGTGTGTTATGTTTTCCTCGTGTGATTTTTGAAGTGCTGCATTGATATACTCGGGCATTTAAAAGAATAAGTTTCTTTGCACTATAAAAGGCTTCCCTCTGTGCTGTGTGCCTTTGACATTTTCTTTAAGAGGTGGAGGGACTTCCCTGCCAGTTCCTCTTGAAACCCATGAAACATCCAAGTTAGGATGATGTGATTGGTGGTGAGGATTAGTTTTTCTTAAAAAGATATAAGCTATGAGGGTTGGCCTCAGACTGTTATAGCCTAATACAAATGTCACTGACTGTAAACGTTGAATTAGAGATCTAAGAACACGCTCTCGCTCTCTCTTGCTTTTTTTCTCCACTGAGCACTAACTATGGTTTTGCGTCATTGGAAAACCAGAGCAGACGATGAGTTAATGCAAATTGTAATTATAGTTTGCTACCTGATTCCAACAGTCTGTGATTTACAAAGCAACTGTCAGCGTAATGTTCAACCATAGGGAAATACAGGAAAGCAATGGAAGTACAAGTAGCCTTCAACTTAAGACCACAATTGGGATCAGAATTTTCTGCTGCTAAGCAAGACAGCTGCTAAGCAAGACAGTTAAATGAATCACACCTGATTTTGGGAAGGTTTTTTTAAAGATGGCATGAATAATTTTTAACAAGGAAGAGTGAATTTGTCTTTGTATATGTTCCCTATTATGTACACTGTATGGATAGGCTGCTTAGCTTGCAGACTGGACAAGCTTGTCAGAAGTAAAAATAAACCAAACTCTGTATAAGCCCAGATCACATTGACAAAAAATGCGAATGTTGAAATCGGTCTTGGCACAGGCTTGCTAAGAATTATTTTCACACTCTACCTAGTAATGTAATAATAATATAGACGTCTCTTGTTTACACACTTCCTTAATTTTGCACTTGTAAATATAAGAGAAGCTTTGTCGTAGTTATTACAAAGTTTTTGCCTGGCATTTAAAATCCTAGATGAAAACAATGTGCATTTTAGGGTTAAGATCTCCAGTACATAGTTAACCTGTCTGCTTTGTAATTCTGCTATATTTGTTAATGCCTATTTATTCCCCATCCTGACTTCTTGCTGCCAAATAGACTTAGGTGTAGCAAGTACTTCTGTAAGATGTTAATAAATAAATGGAAATTTCCCTATAAGCTTCTATAAAAATTACTGTTTAAAGTCACGAGAAGTTATAATTTTTAGTGCAGTATCGGAAATAAGAATTATACTAACCATTAATATTTGTGTTGGCACTAAAAATATAGGGCACCTCTGTCTGAAATGGCAGTCTCTGCATTCCAGTTTTATAGTTCTGGCAGGTGAATTCTGTTTTGGTCCTCTAAATGTGATGTTCATTTTATGGACTTTAGTGTAGATCACGGGTGACCAACCTTGCCAACTTTAAGACATGTGGACTTTAATTCCCAAAATTCCCCAAGCTGGCTGGGGAATTCTTGGAGTTCAAGACCACAAGTCTTAAAGATGCCAAGGTTGGACATGCCTTCTGAAGATAAAAGTCTAAGAATAGGAATATTGGCTATCACCCTTGAATTGAATAGGATTTACACAAGCTATCTCCAGGTTGGCACCCATTCAGTGTGCTGGACAGCCGTGCTTTTTTTTGGGGGGGGGGAAGGTTGGGGAAAGCTAATTGACACTATTTTGGATCATGTGTGTACATTTAGTGCCTTTCAATTCCATGGGAACAGATTATTGTGATAATTTATAAGTTAATCACGTTTGGCTAGTTATTTTTGAAGAGTTTACCTGATTGTTGTGACTTTGAGACGGTTGAAGGTCTGAGTGCTGCTAAGTGAGGTTTTCATTTTGCTAGACTGTTTTCTCACTTGAAATGGCTTACAAAACTACAGTTTGATTTAATGAAGAAAAGATACGGGCACCTGCAGTTGTTGCCTACCACAAATGATCATGAACTTTGGGAAGTGATTTTGGTGAGTGGGAAATGAACCACAGAACCTAAATGAGGATAGAATCAGTTTGACTTTTGGTAACTTGGATGGGTTAGGTTATGACCCTTTAGACTGGAATAACTACTGCAAAATAACTACTTTTTGTGAGTTTGGTTGTCTGTAATTTTCATTAGATAGAAATCCCTTCATAGAGCATGAAAACACAATTTAATGTCATTTGGTGAGTGGCTTTGATATTTACAGGGTTATGACTGCTGATTGTAAATGTTAGTGCACTGCTTTTCATTGCTTTCTGCATTTGATAGTAAAATTCTATTTTTTGATTGGTCTCTTAAGATGTTCTTCAAAGCTGTAAGTGTAGCTTTTGACTCATCTGAAGATTCAGAGTCTGTAGCATTTGTATTGACTTATATATTGACTAAACATTTGTAACTAACTATAAGGTTTATATTTTCTGAAAATAATTTATAAGGAGGGTTTTATACGCAGTTACGGAAATTTTGATGGAGATCTTATGTTAAATATTCATCAATAATAATATAGAAAAGTAAAGAGTCTATTTTGGGGGGATTCCCTGATTTGATTTGTAAAAGGTATGTCTACAATATCTTTATTTCAGATAACATTTCAGCTAGCAAGTCTAGTATATGTCACATTTTCTACACAAATATTGCTTCCATGCAGGAAATATGTAGCACCCATATATATACAGTTGCCATAGAGTAGACACATATGCTTAAGTCCTCTATATGTGAAGATGATTGAAAACCCTGTTTGGTGAACATTGGTAGTGTAAATATATTGTATATCCATTGAGCATTTACACTGATCGATACACAAATCTTTCACTATTAAGTAGAGAAATGGAATTTGGTATGTATAAAACTGATCTTTTTTCAAGAAGGAAAATATTAAGTGCATGTTGTTTTTCTGCATGTTTCTACAGATATGAATTGCTGCTAGCTTTGATTTTCTGTCTATCTATAGATATTATTATAATCTGTTCACTTAGTAATTCTGGATAAATGAGTCCTGTTGAATCTCTGGGTTTCTCTGCATGAATAGAGGGATAGAGAGGAAGGAATTAGACCTTGCTGGATATGCCTTAGGCTAAATGGGTAAAGCATTTTTAAAGTCCAGAAATCCAGATAATGTTCAGAAGGCAGACAAGTCCCTTATTCATTCAACTATAAGGAGGGGGAGGCACAACACCATCAGACCTGCAAGATTATGTTACTATTATTATATCTAATTTCCATTTTAAAAGGTAGTTTTAGCCTTTCAATGAAGTTGATTTCATGGTCTAGTCTACCTAGGGGGACTAAAAGGAGATCAGTTGTGTCAGATAAGCATTTTAAAGAGATATTGGACATCTTGGTGCAGTGGTTAGAATGCAGTATTGCAGGCTAACTCTGCCGACTGCCAGCAGTTCAATTTTCACCAGCTCAAGGTTGACTCAGCCTTCCGTCTTTCCGAGGTTGGTAAAATGAGGACCCAGATTGTTGGGGACAATATGGTGACTCTATAAACCACTTAGAGAGGGCTGTATAAAGTGGTATATTAAGCTTAATAGCTATTGCTATCCTCAAATATCATGTTGGCCCCACATGAAATTCAGATACATTTTTAGAAAATAAAATTAGTAATTGCAGCCTGTTCTGCTTGGAAAAGTGATCACTTTCCGTAATTGATCTTCCTGGCATCTATCCATTCACTTCAAAAGCTGGCCTGCCTTTATCTATAGAAGTAAGGAACAAGCCTGATGCAAGATTATCAGATGTGTAAATTTTATATGCCAAATTGGCAAGCTTAAATAAATATTTGTTCAAGAAATGAGTGAGAATCCTAATTTGCTCTGTACCAAAACAAAAATGTAAAGTCACAAAAATAATGCTGTTCACTATTTTATAATTAACATAAAAGGTCTCTAAAGATGCATTGACTTCTATTATATAAAGGCGAAAGAAAAATTACTTGCTAAGGTTCTAGGTAAGAAAAAGTTTATCAATGTTTCTTTTGTCAAATACAGTACATCTTATACAGAACGAGCTGTGCAATATGAGTCACTTGGTAGCAATTAAAATTTAGACAATTTTATTGTAGATAGCTTATATTATTATTGCAACAGGACAGCTATAATCTTATTTTCAAAAGTCATTTTGCTGGTCAGTGACCAAAATAAAGAAACTATAAGCCTGTTAGGATTAGTGTTTTATATACTCCTAGAAGCATCTGAAAAATTTTACAGAACAAAGGACCATTTTACACTGATATTTTAGGGGGGGACCTTTAAGCATTTATAGTTCTGATTCTTTGATCCAAGAAAAGGTTTCCAAGAAAATTAGGAAAATAGTATGGGATAATTGTAGCAGGCTCAGATGGTTTAATCCAGGGGTCTTCAAACTTAGGAACTCAAGACTTGTGGACTTCAACTCCCAGAATTCCCCAGCCAGAAATCACTCAGAAAGATTGTTTTCCTGATCAAACAGGCAAAATGAGGCACAGAGAGTCTCCATTGCTTTGCTTTTGCATCGTATATATTTACTTTGCTTTTAAAAAAATCACTTTTGATTGTTGTATCAGTAACCAAGTAAGCCTCTAATTCCCATCGTTGCCTGAAGATTCAGTTATATATTTTGTACTGCAGTTTAACTATCTTGATTCTTCGGAACAAACAAGTTGGTAGTTTCCTCCTGGACATCTCTAAGAATCCTGCTTGGTCAAGCAGAGTTCTCTGGCTTTGCAAAGGAATTACTCATAAGCCAGTTCTGAAAAGAAGATGACTGATCAAAAGTAGTTCAGGGGATATGATTGCCATTTGTAAAGAATTAGGTCACAGGGGATGCCTTTGAATATACCTAATACACAACTGTTCACTGCTGTGCTATTCTCGACTGCAACTGAAACATCAAATATTTTTTTCTCTGGGCATGCCCCTGTGGTTGACACACACACAGATCCTCAGGTGGGTGGAGTGTGCTTTCCTCATTCAAAATGAGAGGCCTAGAAAGTTCTAGAGAAAGATTACGTTTTGCAGCTGTCCGCCAAATGCACTTTCTCCTTATGGCGCCAGGTGGACTTGGCACCCCTTGAAATTGCTGTGAAATTTAAATCTTCCTGATTTTTCCCCTCCATCCTGCTGCCCTGAGCTGCCTTGCTTTGCTGACATCAGCATTGGATTAGTGACCCAGTCCCCTGATCCCACAGGGTGGCAGTGTGAAACATTTATGTATTCATAGTCTAAAAGATGGCACAGAAGGGAGCCTTGCCTTTGAAAACTATGGGGGTGATGCATTGAACTTTCTTCTATTAAATAAGCTCAGCAAGATTTTGTGGCAAAGGCCTACTTCTAACATACAAATCATGTGTGGCCAACAGAGTAGTGTGCCGTGCTTGCTTTTTTGCAATATATGCGCTTAAAAACTTAACAACTTGCTCCCGAACAATTGTGAAATTCTAATAATTAGGAGAGCGTCCCCACAGTGCTTAAACAGAAGCTAGCAACGCACATCAACTTGTTTACTTGTTTCTTCGGTATTAGTTTTGTTGTGTGCCTAGTTTTCTACTTAATCTGCCTTGCGAACTCCTTGTCTTTGAAGTAGCAGTCCTGAAATGCAATGACTGTAAACATTATTTATAAGGTTATGCTTTTTTTTTCATTTCGATATTTAAATATGTTTGTCTTCGGGTTATAACTTTAAAAGAGATCTGTATATATATTTTTGCTATGTATTTATGTTTGGTTGCATTTTGATTGTATATTTTGCATTGATTTAAAATATTCTGTATCAAGTACATTGTGACTACTGGATATGCCTAGAATTTTCTGTTACAAATATAACAGTTAAATTTCTGTTGTACCTAGTTATGCTTGTCCATTGTGTTTTTAATGCTGCAGGAAAACTCATAAGCAGCCTTCAAAATATCTGGTCAAAGTAACAGATAATCCTGAGCAAATAATTGCATGCACTCTTCTAAAACTTATCCATAAGATTGTTCATAGACGATATTATACATTGGCCTCCCCCATTTTTGACTTTGTTTAAACAAACAGAACACTTGGACTCCCCATTTATCATTCAAAACACTTCAAGTAAGATCTGTAACAAATGATGTGCAGCAGAGAGCTACTTCTTCAGAACTCTTCCATTTTGTTCCCTTCCACTGTCCCATCGAATAGCTACTGGGGAGACATGGCCTTCTTGGATATGTTGATGGTTCTCTGCAATCCATGAACTTTTTGTAATCCATGGTTGGGATGGTACTTACCAACAGCCAAATTCTGCCCTTCATAGCAATTACAGTATATCAGTTGCACATAAATGCTCCCACTGAATCATCCTGGACATGAGGTATCCTGGAAGACCTGAAATATTTTGCTGCTTCAAGCATCTACTTTCTTTGCAACAATTAGCCACGTACATAAATCATACTACACCATAAACTTTGGTATAGTGCAAAGTGGAGCCAAACAAACCATATACTATCCTGGGTGAACCCACAGTTCTACACAGCTTTCTAGGAAGAAAAGGAGTGATTACCCAGAACTTTGTTGCGATTTAGCATCATTGCCTAAGATTAAGTTCTATTTAACTGAAAATCCTTGTTTCTAACTCTGAAAAAGTGCCTCCATTCGTAATGGCAATGAAGCTGTCTATTAGAATGGCGCATGGTTCAGTTTGTCAATCCGTGATTCAGTCTTCCCTCTATGAATACTTACGAATCTCTATTTTCCTTTTCTCTCCCTACTCCCAGTACTGTCTGTTTGTCCTCCATTAATCAAGACAATGCAACAGCTTAGCATTTTATGTCCTGACCCTGCCTCCCTCCTTCCCTTCTTTCCTTGATGATTCCATGACCTTACACTTTCTTCCTTTTGGAGGAAGAAGGGGCGGGGCTGTTTGAAATGCTTCCATGCCACTTACACATTCAACTATCAGAAGGAATAAAAAGAATCAATGTTTGACAGTCAGTTATCACAAAGTTATAATTTATTGAGGTTTATGGCACTTGGAATGTCTGAGGTGTCAACTGATTGTAAGGCACACGGCTTAGTCCAGAGTTCATTTAGAAATACTCCATCTCATGCTGTTACTACAACATCCTCATCTTCTGTTTTGTTGGTGGAAAAGCTTTGAGATGTTTCTGCAGAGATCCTTTTGTAATTAGTGTGAAATGTAATGATGAAGAGACAGGATGCCAAAGTGCTGATTCCGGCCATCACTAGTGTTGCATCTATAAGAAAAATGGATATTCTCCATCATTTTATTTTGAAATATATAAAAACAAAACCCAATAGTTCTTAAACCATGTTTAAATAAGTTTCACTTAGCTACCTATGGTATCTCCTCTCAGTGGGAGGAGCAATGCATACAACTACAGCATATCGAATACTTAAAACTATGGGGATTTTACCCAAATCAGTTGAAGTCTGAATTATTATTACTGAGCTAGTATTAGTATTTTGTACAACAACATATGTCTCAAGAAACTTACTAAAATTGCAGAATGAGAAAGTCATTTAACCAAAGATACAATGATACACAATAATGTCCGGTTTGAGATTTGATGAACAAATCAAAATAAGTTCATCAAATAAGACACACAAAACAAGTATACACATCTGCAACGCTGACACACTAAACCCAGTCTAGACAACATTTTGGCACCAAGGCCACATTTCCTAATTTTGGGCAAACCAAAAGCTGCTGATGGAGAGTGGGTGTGGCCATCATAAATGTTAACGTGGCCAACAATTCCTCAGTCAAGGAATTACCAAGTCAAACAAACAAACAATAAACACCAGCCTAATCAACTACGAAGAAGAAAACAAAACCCATCAACACTGATAGGGCAAACCACAACCAAGCTAACAGCACCATAGGGTCACAATTCTCTCCACTTTTTAAATAAGGAGCTTGGAGGGTTTTTTTAAAAAAAACTATAATAGTTTAATAGAATACCATACAACTATTTTGTACCATCAAACTTAAGTAGCTTGATCAAAGAAGCTTCTGGGACCCTCAAAAGGAATTGGGGTTACACACCTGAATGATTGCCCAGAGATGATCTAAACCAGGGGTCCCCAAACTTGGCAACTTTAAGACTTGTGGTCTTCAACTCCCAGAATTCCTCAGCCAGGATAGCTGGCTGAGGAATTCTGGGAGT
>AZIM01000108.1:400130-410645 GCA_000516915.1 Ophiophagus hannah
CGACCCTGCACTAATTGCAGGCAGCTTGAGTTAAGTGCTAGGTGATTAACAGCCTGCACCACCAAGGCAACCCATGCTGTATATATGGTAACAGTTCAGATAGGGCATGAATTAGGGTTGCAAGGCCCTTTTGTTCCACGTTGGTCCACAACTAGCACATGAGGCAGAGTTGGGCAAAGATCTCCCTGGCTGTGACTTTCACCTATCCACTGGTGTAGTAATCATGAATTCAAGAGGACCTCTAAGTTACAGCTCTGCTCTTTCAGGAACAGTGCTACCCAGAGATACTTCTTGAGATATTTAGGAACCCAAGTGAACAAATAGTAGCTTTGGTTTGCTTAGCTTTAACTTCAACCTGTTTTGTCCCATCCATATATTATATAAACTATATAAAAAGAAAGATGGTTGCAAGTAATGTAATCAAAGAGAGCAAGAAAGAGTTACAATGAATAAGAGGCAGAAAAAAATGCAGAACTATTTAGATGAAAGCTTAAAGTTGTTTTTGAAGTCAGTGAAGAACAAGTAAGTATATTTGTGTAGAATGCCTGATTAAAAATGAAAATTTAGGACATACAAATGCTGGTAGAAAGGCTTTATGGTAATTTATAGTCTGTTGCAAAGGATGAGTGAATGTCATAAAAGAAAAAATGATAGTTCACAAGTGCACTTTTTCTGCTGTTGTATTTCTTATTTATTAAATGTATATGGCTGCCCAACTCACTGTGACTCCAGGCGGCTTACAACATTAAAATTTCACAATTTAAGAAACTATAACCTACCCACCCCCTTCCTTACCCCAGCAGCAGGAGGTACACAGTCACTTAATCAGCTCTATAGCTAAATAAGCAGACATAATTTACATAATAAATTTGGGGTCCAATCTTATCTCCAAGGAGATTGAATTTCAAATGGAGGGAGCCATCACAGAGAGGGCTCTTTTCCTTGGCCCCCACTAGACATACTTCCTTAATAGACGGGAACATAACTTGTCTTCCATTTCTAAATGGGCTGGGTAGATGTAACTAGAAAGATACAGTCCTTCAAATAGCCAGCAAACGAGATTATGTATATAACTTTGCGTGGAAGAAATAATATAAGTTTGGTCTCATAGAAATTGATTAAGGATGAAATTGCAGAACAAATATATGAAGAAACAATGATTTAGTAGGAATGGGAAGAACAAGAAAGGCATAATTGAAATAATGTTGATGAGATCCTCAAAAAGTCAGAAAAAAAAAGTTTAAAGAAAAAGAGGCAATATATGAAGCAGTGTATGTCCATGGTAGAAGCAAAAATGATTTGGAAGGATACATAGAGTTATAGTGAATGGTGTAAAAGTTTTAGCTAGTTTTCCCCCCCTTATTCTTTTTTTTTTTAGATTGTTAGTTTTTACTCTTTCAAGGTTGCTTACCTTGAAAGACAAAGCATGATAGGTATGTGTGATATATACACAGAAAGCTCTTCAGTTCTTACTTAAATGTTAAATTAATGTTTGTTAAATGTTTTGTTTAAATTAAGCTTTGATATTAAGTGGTGATATCTGTAGATGCAAATTATCATCTGTCATCCAGCAAAGTAAACCTGTTTTTGTGCCCCCAATATATTCTGAAATTATGAATCCTTTTAGATGTGATTAGTTATGTGAGAAGTATTTTCAAAGAAAATATAATTTGTAACTATTGAGAATATTGCATTGCAGATCCTGAATTGAAGAGGGTATTGGATTAACAGCTCTTCAAAGTCCCTTACAGTTTTTTTTTTAAATTTAAATTTATGTTGGGAATGTGCAAAAATGGAAGTTATGTTTTGTTCCAAAGCTGAAAGAAATTCATTGTGTTTTGGGATGTTCTACTGAACTGTTTTAGGTTGGCTGTAGTTTGGCAGAAGTAGAACTATTTCAGCTAGAAAAAAATAGGGAACTTATCAGATGAGTAGGAGAAGCCTAATAAAGCATATTGTCAGTCTCTCGTTTCCTTCACCACATGGTCTGTGAGCCAGTTCTTCCCTAGCTGATTTCTTTCCTACTTTTCCTTAGCCAATGCTTTTCACTGTCCACAATTAATTAGGCTTTTCCTGCTTTTGCTTCCTAAAACACTTCCGCTACTTCATACATGTGCATTTCTTTCTCCCTGAAACTAGCTGTTTAATGCACAGAACGCTTAGCATGTCCTTAAATTTTGCATTGGGTGTACAATTGGATCTGTAAGAAAAGATACTGCAAAGTTAACTTAGAAGCCCAAGAGTGGCTGTCACCTTGTACCGGTTTGCACACCTAGAGCCAAAAGTGAAGTGGAAATTTCTGCCAAGACTATAAAAATAAGCAGACATAATTTATATCATGTGATTCCTTGTATTGTCCAAAGACAGAAAGGATTCATAAGAAGCTAGCCTAAAGGCTTAACTGCAAATCTGTTTTGTAATATATTGCTGTAGAATGTTTACTGGAATATTGTCTTCATAGTAGTTTTTCTGCTCCTCTTCCTAAAAAACTGCAAAGCACTGTCACCTTGAAGTTAAAATCCCGTCTGTTCCCTGTTTTGTTTTCTGCTTTCATGGCATCACTTTTTAGCAGAAAGTGCCTCTTGACAGAGTCTTATTTGTCAATTCTGTTAAATCCAATTTCTATTCTAAAATTGAGTACTAAAGAAAAGCATTGGCTCCTGTGTGTGTATGCGTGTGTGTGTGTGTGTGTGTGTGTGTATGCGTGCGTGTGTGTGCATGTGTGTGTGAAGCTTGGCCTTACAAATAGCCACGCCTGGGATCAGGAACATTCTTTCTGAGTGAATAAATTGCCAAATCTGCATGTACGTGCCATCCTGTAAATTGGGAAAAATCAGGTAATTAATACCAGCGATATGTAAATCAGGACTAAAGCAAATAGCTTTTCTTCCTTAGGAAGCTCACACATTTAAATATATAAGTTGCAAGATAAGATTTGGTACTGTTGAGATGAGTCTGTTTAAAGAGCACTGCTTAGTTTGATCCATTATTCAAGTATGAATGCTACTTCTTGAATAACTTGCTGCTGATTATTTTGGGGGTTATCAAAACAGTCTAGAAATAATAGTATAATATTCCACATGCAATATCATCCATATCATAATGCTGGTGACTTGCTTATGTGCATACATTTTGAAGCAGCTTTCAGTTGTCATGAACTTTTCTGACCAAAAAGGTGCTGTGTATGCAAACAAACTGCTATCTGTTCCTGTGATAAAGGCAGGATGCAGGTTAAAGGGTTACTTGGTGACAGTTTGACCTTAGTATCCCTTCCTAGCAAGTAACTGGATGGATCTGAACCCTCTAATAATATGAATGTTTATTATTGTTTGTCATTCTGATGGGAGTATGTCCCATATTTTCTTAGTTATACATGGCTTATTTAAATTTAATGCTAAAGAATATACTGGCTGTTGTTTTCTTGGTGAGAGCCTCTGGTTTAATTTTTTTCTCAAGGGTAACTAAGTCAGAGGTGGTATGCTGCTGGTTTGCACCAGTTCTAGCGGTCTCATAGTGCGGGTCAGCATTTGGCCCTGCCCACCCACCCCCGCCCTTTCCCGTCCTATATTTCCTTTGTAGTTCAGCTGATAGAGCGGATTGCCACACCTCAGCTGTTTTACTCACCACTGCTGAAAGTAAGGTAAGTTTTCATGCTTAAAATTCCCCTTTTTAGGATGCTCCGCGTGTGCTCGCGAAGCATGTGCCCACAGAACCAATAGTAAAATATATTGAATTCCACCAGTGGTAACAGTAGTTAGAAAGGAATGTTTTTTTATATATACAAGTAGTCCTCAACTTAACGACCACTATTGAGCTCAAAATTTCTGGTGAGTTTTGCCCCATTTTACGACCTTTCCACAGTTGTTAAATGAATCACTGCAATTATTAAGTTAGGCTGTTAAGTGAATCTGGCTTCCCCATTGACTTTGTTTGTCAAAAGGATGCAAAAGGTGATCACATGACCCCAGGACACTGCAACTGTATTGATATCAGTATCAGTTCTGGTGTGTGCTGCCTGTTATAGAAGCAGTGTGATCAGCCAGTCGTTACAACTTTGTACATTTTATAACAATGCAGATAGCCCTCAACTTATAACAGTTTGCTTAGTGACTGAAGTCACAACAGTATCGAAAAAAGAGACCCATGACTGGTTTTCACACTACGACTGTTACAGCATTCCCATGGTCATCTGATCATTCAGTTGCTTGATAAATGACTCATATTTATGATGGTTGCAGTGTCCTGGGGTCACGTGATCACCTTTCACAAGCAAAGTCAATGGGGAAGTCAGATTAACTTAACAGCCATATTACTAATTTAACATGTGCAGTGATTCACTTAATAACTGTGCAAGAAAGTCTGTAAAATGGAGCAAAACTCACTTAACTTGCTTAGCAACAGAATTTTGGGCTCAATTGTACATCAAGGACTACCTGTATATGGTGCTTGAGAGAAGAAATGATGCAGGTTATATTTGACTCTTTATACATAAAACAGGATAGGTGTGTTGTCCTTTACCGCACAAATTCTGTTTTGTGCCCATAGAGTCCATATAGTATAGTGTGTACTTAGGCCTAGCGTGAGTGATGTAAATTCCTTGGTTCTTAAACATAGCAGTAGATTACATTTTTCTCTTTGCTTACTGAAACAGAAGTTTAAAATAAGATTCTACTTGTCCCACAGAACTTCCTGATAGGTTGTGCCTTTCCAAGGGTTTTTGTTAACCATTCACTGGAAGTCTATCTAAAAATCTCAGTTTTTCTGGGGTTAGGGTTAGTGAACTGTGCATTATATGTTTAGTAACACAGTTTCAATCTCCAAATCAGAAAAAAGTTCATTTAGAAAAGTTTAAAAATATAAGATTACACATATAATCTATTGAAGATGGAGACAGAAAAGACACACACACAAGGCTAAGAAGAAGAAGAAAAAGAAAGGAATACAGTGTACATGTCTTTTATTCCAAAACCTTTAATCCAGAATGTGAGATATATTGTGAATGCTGTTCCTATTGCAACTGTGCTCCCAAAGAAGAGATTTTTTCCCTTGAATTATGTCAGGAATGACACTTTGGAATAAAGTATTTGTGCACCATATTTATTTTACATGCAAGCTAGGCATTACCCAGTTAAGTAAATTCAGAAAATAGTTCTTTCTACTACGTCTATTTGGAATGTAATTCAGAACACAGATTATATGTTCCTCCGAAGTACATCCTATCTGTGCAATTTACAATAGGGGGACTCTGACTATTCTTTGGGCCATCACCATTTCAAAACCACTAGTGAAAGTTTCTATTTGGATTAATTTTATGCCCGTATTTTATTTTGTATTATTTTTTATTGAACCATTTTCATTCAATTTGACAGAATAGAAAATGATTTTTTTTTCTTAAAGGAAGAAAGAAGTCTGATCAAAATTCTCACTGAATGGGGTATGGGAATTTCTCATTTATTTGCCTCTTTATATATGGTAACTACAAGATTTGTATGCCACCTCAGTCAAAGCTGTCTCTAAGCAGCATGCATTTCCCATCTTTGTTATTCAGATTAAAACAGTTATAATCAACAACATAAATAAAATTCTCTGTTTCATTATACAATTATCTTTCTAATATCTGAAGTAGACTAGCTTTTTTTGTTTCAATTAAACAAGGCAAGATATTGGGAAGAAACTCATCCCATGGGGATTTTCAAATGAGGATGGAAGAAAGAAGCAGAGAAAATGCAGAATAATGGAGAGAAATATAACCGAATTGAAGAAATGAACAAAAGAAAAATAAGAAATATCTTTTGCAGGTGCAGTAAGCATTCAGGGAGCTCAACCAGCATTTCTGGCTCAGTATTAATTGAAATGTTCCTGAACTCCTTAACAGATTAGTATATTTTAAAATCAATTACCCATCATTAAATAAGCAACTCAAGTGTATTTCATTCTAAGAGTACTTTGAATTGAATTTATTCTTTTTGAGAGAGTTAGGTTTTGGATAACTTTTGATGTTTGCTTCACATTATTCTGGAGTGATTATTATCAAGGGGAAATGAGTTTTTAGAAATCAAGCTGCCTGGAGCAACTTCACTGAATGAGGGTATAGTTAAATTGGGCTATTTTTTGTTTTACGAAAAATATATTGCACTCTTGAGAATTCCAGATGTTCATTGATTCTCTCATAGTATCTTTCTAATAGCAAAGCCAGCATGCATTTTACTGGATGAAACCTAATTACCAAATGCTTTCGAGTTTTGTATTTCTTTTGAAAGAATGCACCAGAGGGTCCTTCAGTAATTACTCCCTTACCTATCTATTCTCTTCAAGTGGGGCTGTACACCCCATGGAGATCAGGCCCTAGAAGTATCTCAGAGAAGCTGAAACATATTTTGAAAAGATATGATCGAAGATGAAGAAGTGTCAAGGAGTAAAGATTTCTCTCAAACTGCATGTTGTTTTTCCCTATTGGGCAAACATTCACACTCCAGTGATAGAGCATGAGGCTGTCGCATCAGTGGTTCAAGCATTCTAATACCTGTGTCTTGACTTTTTATGGGGGAACTTTAGCTTTATTTATGAAGAAAAGTCATAATGTCTTTGAACTAAAATGCAGTCTGATTTTCATATATTTCAGATTTTCATACTTACATTTAGATTCATTTTTAATAAGTGGTGTCAGTTGGATAAAGTCTGCTATTTTCCTTTGGAATTTTCTTGATCACTTTGAGTGATTTCATGGCCCGTATTTTCAGAGAGAGATTTATAAACACCTTGCTTTCTATTGTTATTTACTCTCAGATTTTCAGAGATTCTTTGCATGTACAGTATTCCAAGTTTTCATTATACTGACTGTGTGGGAGTAGCTTAAACATTTGGCATACAATTTGCATCCTCTATTTCTTTGGATAAACATGCAAAAGCATTCAGTAGTTAGATTGTTCTGGCAATCAGATTGACTTATTTTGTACATTGTTATGTTTAAACAACATTTTGGAATCTGGGTAAATCAGAATGTGAGCTAAGCTATATGAACCACACAGGGAGACTCCCCCGCCCCCAGTGCCCTGATGGTGACACGTATCTAAGTTTTGTATTGTTTCTGACAAATTTCATTATTTAAATTGTACTGTTTGATGTATTTCAGAGGGATATTTGCATGAGGGTGTAAATACTTATAAATACGGTAACTGTATTCTGCTCTGAGTTCTTTGGGACTGCAACAGAATATAAGTTGGAGAAAATAAATAAGTTTGTAAGCAAACAAACAAATAAATCAATGACTTGGCAGTAATGTGGCATGCTAACAGTCATTCTGAACAATAGCACTTTGACTCTCAGTTGCTAATTAGGTGTGAAGTGATCAAAGGTTCTTAGCATTCCAGTAAGTGAATCACATTCTGCTTTTCTACTAATGTAGTTTATTTACCTTGATTGGTAGTCAGCTAACAGTACAGATTAATTTGGACTCGTTAGTGGTGAAAAAAGAATCATAGGGAATTTTTTAAAAAGTCTACAAATTTACTTTTGGAAGATACTTTTTTCTTTTCCTATAGCAAAAATTAGCAAGCCCTTCTTCCCCCAAGAAGAGGCATACATTCAGAATGTAACTGGTTTAGAACAAAAATATCACAACACAGGATTGCTGAAAATACAAATGGTGTGTCAAATTTCCTGCCCTGTCAATAATACATAGTTACAGAAACACTGTGTTGGATCATTTTCATCCCATTATTATTGAATGATTTCAGAGAAACAAACAGCATGATGTTATTGTTCAGGAAAATACAGTATGATTCTGCCATCAGGGTGTAGATTTTCCCATAAACATAATAATGGGAGAAGCCCGTTCCTTTTTTGCATCTTATATTAGAATTAGAGTGGACCCGTGTATGCTTATTCCTTATATGCTTAGTTTCAGATTCCAATCTCGGTATCTGGTTGTCTTATTAAGCAAGAAGAAGCTTGAACTCCCATTTTCCCATCCTGCTGACTTAAAAGGTAAAAAATCAGAATTTAAATCCTAAGGACCAACACCAATAGCTTTTTAGAGATACAGAAGGTTTACATAGGGATAAATTAATTCATGTTTAGTCAATTAACAATATGGATAGCCACTATAGTGCTCAGATTTTTGCTGACTTTGATGGAATTTCATTCCCCAACTCATTAATTAAATTGTTAATTTACATATAATGGAGAAATTTTAGTTAGTTGCCTGGAGGTGATCCCTAGTTGTCATGAGATGAAAAATGTAGGCATCGTTGAATCATGTTTGACTCCAAACGTCTATGTAGAGAAATCCTTAGCAATAATACGATAATACGTAAGATATTTTCAATTTCCTAGTTTGGCATACAGCTTTGAGATTTCTTGGTGGTCTCCTGTCTAAGTCCTAACCAAGTTGACTCCCGTGCAGCTCATTTTTCAATATGGTTAAGGTCAGCTAGATGCTGCCAACCCATTGTGATATAGATGAGTCCATGTAATCACTAGGAATCAATCTTGACTGAAGAGGCTTTTTCCTTGAGATGAAAAATTGAGGGATTGTCAAAATCAAATGCTTCCTGTTAAGAATAATGTATTTTAACTTGGTTCTATTTTTTTTAACTGCATTCATCTCTGTGGGAATATTTGAGCTGCCATAGTTCAGTGCCATAGAGGATTGAAGGAGATTGGGGTGTGGAGAATGGATAAAGAATGAGCATGGAGTGCTGAAGATTTGGTAGAGGTAAATTTATTTAAAAAGTAACCTAGAACAGTACCCTCCAATTCTACAATCCCAATTGAGTATGTCCCAAATTGTATAGAGTATTATTTATGGGAATTGTAGCACAGCATATCGGGATGGTGCTACAAGAAAAGGAAGTAAATTTACACTTGATGTGTATCTCCTTACATCAAAATGTCAGTAGAGAAAATGGTGTTATGAATAACCAACTAATATTCACCTCACTGTAGCCTTCCTTGTTAGTGTAAATGTCAAATTGTGTCTGCTTTTGAATATACTTTCTCTGTGGCATGGACAGACACATAATTAGGAGATTCCATGCACCTTTGCCTTTCTATATGGAGAAAAAGTTTATTCTTTTGAAAGATCTAGGTGAAACTCCAGGGACTCAAAGCAAACCCTCAGCTGGGAAAGCAAACACATGTATCATCTCTTCAGCAGCTTTGATAAATGGAATTACTCCAAGAAACCAGGAGAGAAAGAAGCAGGACTTTACTTCAAGGTTTAAGATATCTCTAAGGAATATGCAGAGAGCCAGTTTGGTGTAGTTGTTAAAGCACCAGGCTAGAAACCAGGTGAATTCCAGTCCCACCTTAGGCACAAAGCAAGCTGAATGACCTTGGGTCTGTAATACCTTCTCAGACCTTGGGAGAGGCAATGGCAAACCATTTCTGAAAAACCTTGCCAGAAAACTGCAGCCACCAAGAATCAAAAACTGATCAGAAAATAAAATAAAATAAAAAGAAGGAAAGAAAAAAAGAAAAAAGAGTGAGAAAGAAAAAGAGAAGAAGGAATAGGTACCTGCTTTAGTGAGACACTGTATTAAGTATTATTTCTTTTATCTCTCTATTCTCTCCTACTCCTATTTCTTTGCACGTTCTGCATAGTTTCAGACTGTATTCAAGATATTATTTTTCCCTTTATTCATTTGCTGGAAGCTGATATACTGTATAACTTGGAAGCCATCTCTCTCAAGATTGCTAATAATAAAAGGGCCAGCACTCTATATGCATGAATCTTATGTATCTTTGAGTTATTTTTAAAAAGTGTGATTTTGTTTTGCAAGATTGATTTATCTCTTGAACAAGGAGAAAGGCTGAAACTACTACTAATATGCTGTTAGGGTATATGGCTAAGAGGCTAGGACAAGTTGTGGGAACCCCATCTGTCTAGCCAGGGCTAGGGGGAGGAGACTAGGTGAGGCATCCCCTTGAAAGATAGTTAATGGCAGCAGTGATTATGAAGCAGTTACACCAGGGCTGTAAGTAGAGCCAGGGTATGTGGTTCCAGTTGGCTGGGGATGCAGTTAGACAAGGTTATATAAGAGTTAAATATGTTTAAAATATTGCAACTGAGTCTTGCCTGCTACAAATATAACCAAGGCTGCCATCAGAGATGCCTGCCTGCCTGCCTGCCTGCCTGCCTGCCTGCCTGCCTGTCTAATCTTTATGCCGTCCATTTCGCCAAAGGGGACTATGCAGCTTACAATCAGATGTTTGGGTTGGAGCCCATTCCTGCTTGTCTGTACTGAATCTGCTGTTGTCTTTCCTGCTCTCATCTTGTTTCAGCTTCCTGTTGTTCTGGTTCACGGATGCTGTAGAGGTAGCCCTCGATTTACAACAATTCATTTAGTGATCATTCAAAGTTACAACAGCACAGAATAAAGTGAGTTATGACTGTTTTTCACACTTACAACTGTTTGGTCATGTGATTAAATTTCAGATGCTTGGCAACTAACTCATAATGGTAGCAGCATCCCGAGGTCATGGGATCACCTTTTGCAACCTTCTGACAAACAA
>AZIM01000108.1:430836-442039 GCA_000516915.1 Ophiophagus hannah
TAAAATAAAATAAAATAAAATAAAATCAAGCCACAACTACAGATAATGGTAACAAGCACCAATGCAATAGACACACAATGACACAACAAACATGTTAAAACAGTGGCCCTTAAGATAAAATCAGATTAAACAGCACAATAGTATAAAACATTAAACCTTATGGTAAGCAACATTGCTCAAATTAAAAATGTCCCAATGCCTCTGATGTGGTTCATCAATGGCCAAAGGTTCAGGCTTCAATTGAAGGGTTCAGTTTAAACACGCAAATAGGTCCTAAAGACTGTCCTTTGGACAAATGGTCCCTCATTGATCCTGTCATCTTACAGACATGTCCTCTGTAAGACCAGTGAGAGGCTTATGGAGTCCACTCCTTTCAGCCAGGGACAATGGCTCAGGAGCTCCATTGAACCAAAGATGCAGCTACTCTGAAACCCTGCTTTGGATAAGAACGTTACCCCTGTCATGGCAGTTTGGATATAGTCTCTAGGTTGAGATATAGCAGTCGATCTTCCTTGGGGTGGCAATTTCTCTCATTCCAAAGGAGCCCAGCCTCCTTCCTCATAGTAGTATTCCATTTTTTGTTCCCTCTCAGTCCTTTTAAAACTTTCCCCCCTCCAATCTCTTTTCTGATGCTGCCCCTCCCTTTCTCTGAGCTGCTGGAATATGTAGTCCCCTCTCCAGCACGCTGATTTAATTCTCTCTGCTGGGGTCTGCATTTCCCAGAAATCTCTCTCCACCCCACCCCCAGGGTCCCTCCCTGTTCCAATTGCAAGGGTGTGGCTCCAACCAGCCAGCCAGCCAACTGCCTTAAGGAAAGCTGACTGGCTACCACATCTTCTCCTCTATGTTAAAGCAGCTCAGAGAAAGTTAACAATGGGGGGAACAGCTGCAAGTGTTTGTAGTGACTTATAAAATCAAAGAAGGAAAAACTGCTAATTGAGCTGGCTACATATAATATGAAAAATAAACCTGATTTTTAGGCATGCTGGTCTTAAGGTCATAAATATATTGACTGTCTTAATTTCAATCAAATTATAAGGCTAAGTTGCAGAAATGTACAACTTTTCAGCCAAAATGTCTCAGCAATTTTGAAAGCATCTTAGTTTGGTGACACCTGCTGTGTAGAAACTCACTGCAGCAGATGGTAAAAATACTTTCCTCCTGTCTTTATTATTTAGTACTCTATTTCATTTCCTCCGGTGCAGTTTTTCCCAGTGAGAAAATAAAAGCAGATGTTTTTATGTTATTTCTGATAGATGTGAAGATTTTTATGAACATTTATATAGGAATTTCTAAATTATCTTTTTTATCCAGAAGGGGTCCCAGGGTAACTAACAATTTTAAATTTTAAAGCTATTTATAGATTTTGAAACAACAAACAGTGAAATCACAAGTAAGAAAGGATATAGTTAAAATCATACAGATCAGTATATTTAAAACTAAAGAAGCAAAGAGTTCCACTGATAGGGTGCAGCATCTTACATTTGTTTTTTAATTGTCTACCTGGTGAAGACTTTCCCAAATAATGTTGGAAAATCAAAAAACCAAATCTGAAAATTTTTCCAAGACTTTTCTGGAAATTTTAAATGCTACATTCAGTAATTTCTCCTTTAGAAACCGAATTCTATTGAAATGTTTTGTGAAAGGAAAAATGAAAAAGGGCTATGATTTATAATGTTCAAATATTGAGTATTGTTCAAATATTGAGTATTTTGCGCTAATTTTTTAATTTGTGAAAACTACTTTAAGTTATTTCTCTATAGTTTAAAAGTGGGGAGGTACCTCCTAAACATATTTAAGCAAGTAACTTTGTTTTCCCCAAATGCTGTACAATTTATCTTACATGTACATTCTTCTAAAAATTAATCATCTGAAAAGATATGTTGACTAGAGTTGGCTTTTTCTTACACTGCTATTACGATTTAGAAACTACAGATTTTTTTAGGAGCTGAGCGTTTTCTGGAAGACTTTCCAGAATATGGATTACAGATAAAATTGGTGCATTCACCTTATTTGCTGTTTCTGAAAAGCAGGCTGATTTAAAATTTGTGGTGTGGAATGTCATAAAACTTGCAGTGTAAAGCAGAACAACAGTTGCTGCATTGTCTTTATCTTTATGGTTGTACATTATTTTTAAACCACCCTTATTTTTTTTTCCAAATAAGGTCCTTTGGAGAAGAAACCTGTTTTAATCATTTTCATTTTTTCCTGCATTCAAGGTTTTTATTATGAAGGTCAGATATTTTAAAAGAAGTAGACATTTATATCTCAAATACCTGCCTATCCTGGTTTTCTTACAGACACCAAAGATGCTGACAAGAAAAATTAAACTTTGGGACATCAATGCCCATATAACCTGCCGCCTTTGCAATGGTTATCTTATTGATGCTACCACTGTAACGGAATGCTTGCATACCTGTGAGTATGATTATTATGGTGTATTGTGAATTAAGATTTACTTTCATGTAAACATAATCATTTGGGATTTTGTTTTGATTTTTATTTGAAAGGCTAATGTTTAAGAGACCTCTCAATTTCAAATTGTTTATTCATATGTTAATCTTTTTTTTAAATGTATGCCTCAGCTCTTAACCAAGAAATTCAGAGAGCTTTGAATTACAGTAGTTGGCGTGACTATCTACTTGCTTGCTTACTTACTGAGATGAGTGGAGCATGTATCTTATTCATTTACCACTTCTATTCTACCTGCTTCTGTAAGGAATAGAAATTGTCCAAACCTTCATTATTTTTTAAAATTCCCACACTTGGTTTGCCTAAAAGGTGCCCACTTTCAGCTCTGTTTTGATAAAGTTAGTGAACCAACCAATGGGGCAACCAATGTGAGCCAGTTGTGCAGTTCTGTTAATACCTGAAAAGGTTTTCCCTTAATTAATCCCATAATATTGGGATGCTGTATAATTCTCCGAGAAGCAAGTAAATGAAGGCTGATATATATAAGGAATGGGGAAGAACAGTTCTACTCTTGCAGAAGAAACTTAGGCACCTTATTATCTTTCTAGAGACCAGAACAGCAAAAAAACTCTGCTCTGAACTGAAGTGTTAAGATCTCTTACTTACTCATCTAAGAGAGGATGTTCGTAAATATGTGACATCATATAATGTTCTGAACTTTTTTTTTTACTTAAAACAGAAGGTAATGGCTCCTTCAGGTACATACCTAGGAATGCTGAAAAGGGAGCTTTTTAAAGAGCATGATATAAAGGTTGTGGTGCTGTTTTGCTGAAAGTCATAATGTATTTCTAATTGCTACTGCAAAGGCATCATTCCCCCCCTTTCTCCCCCCTTTGAACTGAATGTGCAGATCTGTAGCTAATACAATGAAGATAATTTTGCTGACAGTGCATGAAAGGATATTAGAAATAACAAATACATTGATTTGGTTAAAACAATATTTACCAGGTTATATAGGAATTGATAGACCCAGTTACGGCTTTGTTTAACAAGGATGAAGGGGTCTAATTTGGGTGCTAGACTGTCTTTCAAAACTGACAGCTTGCAGGGTTTGCTAATGATAATTATGTAATATATAATTTTGGTCAAATAGCTGAGAGGCTTGCAATAAACTTCTTTACCTCAGGTATAGCTGCACTGCATTTAATCACCTACCATTCTTAAGTTCAAATCTTTCTTTGGTTTTTCTAGTTTTTACTTTTTGCATTGGGGATTTAATGAATATGATGGCATATTAGAGACCCTCCTTTTTTGTGAAAAGAAAGAAAGGATAAAATAAAACGTATCTCATCTTCATAGAACTTGCCATTATTCAGTTCTTCCAAAACCAAGAACTTCCTTCTAGTGGCTTCTCTTTTGGCTCTTTGAACTCACACCTAATTATTTAGAAAATGTATACGTCAACCCAACTTGTTCATGCTGTCTCTAGGTGGCTTATAGAAATAAAACCCCAGTACAAAAACCAATAAACTCCCCCCCCCCCCCCCCCCCCCCCCCNAGAAATAAAACCCCAGACCAAAAACCAATAAAACCCCCCCCCCCCCCCACCGGCAGCAACAGTCAAATAAACTACTTGATGGGCTCTATATCACCCTGAGGATTCCTAGGCCTGCTGGCAAATCCATGTCTTCAGGGTCTTGAGAAGGAGTGTTAACGTGAGGGCCAATCTTATTTTTGTAGGGATGATGTTCCACAGAGGAGGGAGCTACCATGGAGAAGGGCCTTCTTCTTGGTCCCAAAAGATACACCTCTTTAGGAGAGGGAACCCATAGCATTCCAGGCATCTCCTCTCTGGTGGGTTGGGTAGGTGGAACTGGGAAAATTCAGTCCTTCAAATAACCTGGCTCCTGGTAGGGGCTTTAAAAGTGATAATCAGCATCTTGAATTGGACCTGGAAGCAAATCACCAGACAATCAAACTCCTGCAGGAGGGGTGACACATGTGTAAATCTAGAATAAATAATGCGGGTCACTGCATTTTGAGCCACTTGAAGCTTCTGAATACTTTTCAAGGGCAGCCCATCTAGCAGCCCCATTGCAGCAGTCAAGGCAGAAGGTGTCTAGGGTGTATGTGACCATGAATAGGGTCTGTTGGTTTGGAAAGGAAGAAGGTGAAAATTCAACATGTAACAGACAACAGCAAATGTTTGTAGTGAAAAGGATGAAACAATTGACTATTTGATCAGTGTCTACAGCAAAATGTCACAAATGGTTTATAAGCAGGTCATGATCAAATTGCTAAAATTATTCATTGGAAACTTTATTAGAGGTTTAGTTTTGAATGTAGTAAATACTACTGGGACCATCAAGTTAAGAAGGTGTTGGAAAATGAGCAGGTTAAGATCTTACGGGATGCTAAGATCCAAACAGCCAGCTTTTTCATAACATGCCTTATATAACAGTTATTAAATAGAAGAAAGTGTGGTTCTTTGATGTTGCTGTACCAGGTGATGCTAGGATTGTGGAAAAGCAACTGGAAAAAATTACAAAATATCGGGACTTGTAGATCGAAGTTGAATGCTTATGGAAATCAGTTCCTATACCAATTGTGATTGGAGCCCTTGGAGCAATACCTAAACAACGTGATAACTGAAAATACTGAATTTATCGGACTTGAACACCTTCATTTAACAAAAAACAGCCCTGCTTGGAACTGCCTACATTCCTAGATCCTACCTTAATAATTCTTAGGTCCTTGGTTAGAATTTGAATTATTAACTTTTCCCCATCTTAGACTGTGAAACTAAATGTAGATTACTCACATATAAAAATGATAATAATGCTTTATTTATTTAAATTATACAATGGCCTCATATCACATACATGACTCTGGGTGATGCACAACATACATTACATACATACATATTTGCATACATACGTACATATGAATGAGGACCTCACTACGCTTTGGATGCTTCTGGATTGAAAGGATTGGCCAGTTATAAGCTGTTGTGCAGGGGATGCCCAAATGTGTTAACAACACACATTCTTCAAGGAGGCTCTGAAGAAGTAGGAATTGGAAGGAGCAGGAATAGGAATAGGCTCTGTCAAATGGCTGTGGCCCCAGGCTTGGGCATAAAACTAGATTTTCAACGTCTTGTATGTATGTGTGTGGATTTACCCTCATCCTTTCCGAGTTTCTCTTTGAAGGAAATATCTTCTTCTTTGTTTTGTAAACACTATCACAAGTTTGCTCATGCACCTGCTAGAATGTGTATCATCATGTATGAAAAGTAGATGGCACTGTTTAACTGCAGTTTTTAGTCTTTGGTATTGTCACTTTTCAAGAGTCGAAGATATAGCGAAATGTTAATTGAATTATTACTGAGGAAGTTTCACTTTTCCAACAGCAATCATTGGCTTCAGAATAAGCTTGGTTGCAAGTATACTGACAGTCAACAACCAATTATGCCATGCTGTTGCATATATTTCATTGTTTACCTTTAAATAAGACTATCACTATAAATATTAAATAATACTCCTTTTTCTTAAAAAAAAGTCTGCTTATAGGACAGTAGCTGTCATTTCATTTTGAAATGAACCCACAAGGTTTATAAATTGATTACAGTCTTATATATCTCAAATGACAACAATACAGACACTGATTTTATTTCTGAAATCTTTATATTGGCATTTTGCTGATGCAAATTTGGGATATGCTAAGTTTATCCAGAAAAAGAAAGTACTCCTTATAAAATGTTCATTAGACTTATAGCACTCTCTTGGGCAGTTTCTGTGTTTATTAAAACTGGACTTTGAATGCATCCATTTGGTTCTGCATCCTGTGACATTGTTTAACTTTGCTCCCTTGAGCAATACAGGTTCAATTATGTGCAGAGTTTAAGTGTTATTAGCAGATAAAAATGTCACCTTACAATCATTTTAACTGGTATAATATATATATTTTTTGTAAAACAGTTTGCAGGAGTTGCTTGGTAAAGTATTTGGAGGAAAATAATACCTGCCCCACGTGCAGGATAGTAATACACCAGAGTCACCCTCTCCAGTATATTGGGTAAGTATTGTGTTAAAAGAAATACATGCAGAAATCTCCTGGATGTGCCTTTTCTAAAACATGAATTGGGCAAAAGAGTGGGCCTATGATTGGATTTTTCCATTGTATTTCAGCAAAATGGAAATGGATATAGGAAACCCCTTTTTTTCTTTCTTTAGTTTCCCTTTCATTTGTGCCCAAAGGAAGAGGATATTTTTCAGTTATCATAATGATGTAAATATATAAAGGTTTATTATAGGTCTTTACAGTAACCATTTTAATTTCTTATTTTTTGTCTTGTCAGTCATGACAGAACAATGCAGGATATTGTTTACAAGCTTGTTCCAGGTCTTCAAGAAGGTAAGACAACAGTAAACTGTTCAAAAGACATTTATATCTGAAAAAATTCCCTCTGTGTGATGTCAAATGGTTGCAGGAAATGATGCAATTTACTGTTGCTTCACTTTACTTGCTTGCTTTCCAAAGCAAGGACAACCACACATTGGAGCCCACGACAAAAGTTTTATTTTTTAAATGTGATGGCAGAATCCTCTGGATTGAAAAGAAAAATCAAAGAAGCCTTTCCTAACCTAGATATGCTCTAGATAGGTAGACTTCAGTTCCCAGAATTCCCCAACCAGTATAACTGGTATTGCTCTAAATTTCTCCATTCCTTATCCCCATAATATCATAAATTATATAAGATGGCTTACAAGATCTGAAGAGGGATGAAGAGGCAGGTATCCTCAACATTAATCAGTAAAAAGTTAAAGTATCCTCAGTAAATGTATCTTCATTTTAGTCATATAACTCAAAAATGTATTTTTCTAAAAAACAATGGAAGCAATTGACAGAAACAGGTTTTACAATTTAAACGTTCCTGGCAATTCCCAGGGCATTTTCTAAATCTGAAGGAAATTGGCATCTCCCAAGTTCTTCATATTTATAAACATAAAATGAATACAGAGGTAATTTTGATAGTATAGAAGCAATTAAAGTGTCCAATTGTACATTTACTTATTTCATAGAAATATTTTGAATCTGTGATAGATGGACTATAAATACCATGATTAGGATTTTGAAAATTATATTAAAAATAACAGCTGGGGGATCGTATTTTTGATCAATCCAATGTTACTTTGTTGGAACACCAATGTAAGAAGTTAACTCCCAGTTGCTAGACCACTATTCCAAAAGTGTGGTTGGAGAACATAGATCTCTGATGTATGGAAATAGGAGGGGGAGGTGATTTTCAAAATTCATAAAGATGAATGCATAAGTAAATTTTGTAAAACAAAAAACATGTTCCCTGGATTCTAATTTTTGCCAAATGTTATTGAACAATTAGACAAGTGAGAGGAAGAGTATTGGGTCAGCTTAATGTGGGATGTAACACTTGAAAAGTAGTATTGCATTATATGGGATGTTCTTAAAATCCAGTGTTGTTACGAGTTGGCCACAAAAAACGCATTTGAACGTTAGAGGGGGCTCTTGTTACATATTCTAAACAAGGGAGAGGAATACAATGTTTGCTTGAGTTGATGAAGTCCACATTCTTAGCTAAAGACACTATTTTAAAATGTTAAACAGCGGAAATGAAAAAGCAGAGGGAATTCTACCACAAATTGGGCATGGAAGTACCAGGTGACATCAAAGGGGAGACGTGCTCAGCCAAGCAGCATTTAGATACTCACCGTAATGGTAAATAGAAATGCATGTGCTTGTTCTTTTCAGAGTAATTACTGTGCTTGCCAAAGGAAATTGTTTGCTCTTTGTTTAACTAGATTAGTTTAATATAGTACATTTATCACAACCTTGCTAAAGAAATATAAACTGTCAATTTCTTGAGTAAATTAGTGCTTTGCTGTGAGTACTTGACTGGAAAGCTGAAAATTCACTAATTTTCTGATCCATATGTTTGCAACAAGATCTTCACAGCTGGATTTCTCTCCAAGTTTTGGAATGGCCCAGAATTGTTGAACTGGCCCCATTATTTGTGCATGTATAGCCTCTCTATTTAGACTTATGGTACCCATAAATTGTGGCTAGCTTGTAAAAATGGCTAACAGTTTGATCAAAGCATAGCACTCTTCCAAAATTCCATGTACTCCCACTAGAACAAAAAAGATTGAGAACCTCTGTGGTAGGATAGGGTTTAGCAACCTTTTCACTGTCAGAAACCACTTTGTGATTTCACACATAATTATGGGCACCAAGAAATAGATAAACAATTGTATAAATATAAACATTAAGATCCAAAATCTCATGCCAGGAAGATGGCTCTTGCAAGATTTGTTAGTTTACAAAGTTCTGTGTGTGTCACTATGGGGCACAGTAGTTTTGCTGAGAAATCACTAGTGTAGATAAGGCCGCACTGATTTATGTTGGCTGTGTGCAAGGTTAAAGGAGTAAAATGCTCCTTAAATTGCTAAAATAAATAATAAAATCAAATAAAAATAATAACAATAAAATAAAGAAGGTCTTAAATATTCAACCCCATTGACTCTGGGATTGGGAAAGAGCTACAAATGGAGTGTTGAGACTTCCTGGCCATAGGTTGCTTTCTCCTGATCTAGGACAAAAATCCTACTTTAAAATCTTCACAGACTACTGCAAACTGGTTGTTCTTGTCAATTAGACCGTTCCAAGGCAGCAAATTTGATGATCAATAATCAAGTCCTGTGAGCTTGCTGAATTTAATAACATTCCAAAAATGAGTGCCTTTTTATGTGCTAAGGCTGTTAGGTAAGTCTTGTGGCAACCGCTTCCTTTGAGGGCAATTCCTTGGAGAGTTTATGCTGCTAATTCTGAGGCAGATAACATTGCTAGACTTGGCTCCGCTGGGAAAGTTTTTATTGGTGCACCAGAGCCAGTGACAGAACTGTATTTGTAACAGAGTATAGCATCACTGCAGAAGATTGTGCCACTCTACAAGGATAAAGCACCTAGTTTTGTTGGATACAAGATAAGCAGCTAATGAATTTTATAAATACTTAAATAAAAATAAATAAATCCAGAGGGCCACTTTATCTCAAATCACTGTGTGGTCATTTTGTAGCGCCTTGTCTTTACAAGCATTATTTTAATATGTAGTAGAGATGGCTTGCTGACTGTAGAATTCTCCTTTATTTTGACTTTGTTATGAATTGGTTGAGCTTCTTAGGTTACCGTTGAGTGACAGGGTTGGACTTTAAACAATTGGGTTGATTTTCTTTGTGTTTTAACGTTGAGCTACATAACATCACATATGTGAGATAGTCAGCTATATAAATTGAATAGATAGACTGTAAATTTCTCAGTGCTAAAATAGCTTGCAAATATATTTTAGGATAGAATTTACTAGGCAGCACAGCTTAGAAAAATATAATGCTGATACTGCAGAGCAGCAGTGTCCTACCTGTCCTACTACGGGTTCAGTGATCATGAGGCCTGTAGCGCCAATCAGCTGAGAGGATAAAGAAGAGAAAAGCACAGGAGCAGGTGGGAGGGCTGATGCTGTGCTTTTCTATTCTCTCAGCTGATCCTCGGAGGCATTTTTTTACTACCGGTTGAGCTGAACCAGTAGGAATTTTTGCTACCGGTTTGGCTGAACCGGGCCGAACTGGTAGCATGCCACCACTGCTGCTGAGATTTGAGATTTGAAGAGATTTGACTTCCGTGTGACCAACAGGCTTCATTCTGAAAAAGCTGTTGATCTTGATTTCGTTTCGTTTCATGCAAATATTTCTATCTTTGGAGTCTTCCCGTTCATAACAGAGCCTCTATGCTTTTGTCATAAGGGGAAACTAAAGCAGATGAGAACACAAACAAAGAAACATCAGAAGAGAAACAGGAAGAAGATAACGATTATCACAGAAGTGATGAACAGGTATTGTTGAAATATAACCTTTGAAATAGCAGTTGTTTCCCTTTTTGGTAGTTTAAGACAGCATTTCTCAGTGAGGGAATTTCCATATGTGTAGAGTTGACTCCCAGAATTCTCAATATGGTGCCTGGATAATTCTAAGAGCTGAAGTCCACACCTTTGGCAGCTGCCCAAGTACAGAAATACATGTTTAAAGTTATAGGGTTTTTTTTTTCTTTAATTTTTTTTTTCTTAAAATACCTTCCAAATAACAATGATCCTTTCAAGGAAATCATTTCCATTAATAACTAGGGAGGTTCATTTTTAGAAGAAATGTTTGAAATTGTCACAAATGAAAGCAAGAATGTCCTAGATACCATACTTTTTTAAAATCTTAAGAATGGCTGGTTGTGACTTCCCAAACTTGACTTGGAATCTCTGGCACCAAGTCCTCGAATTTTTTTCTGGGCAAAAAATAAATGAGGGGAGTTATTCAAAATTCTTTGCAAGAAAAAGTAATTGTTTTTCATTCACAATAGTTTGGAGCAGTAGGTTGAATTACCTACTTCATTAAATCTAAAAATCTGACCACTGAAGGGCTAGACCAGGGGTCTTCAAACTTGACAGCTTTAAGGCTTTTTGGNATTTANACTCCCAGAATTCCTCCTCCAGTCATGTTAACTCAGGAATTTTGGGAGTTGAAGTCCACAAGTCTTAGACTTGCCAAGTTTGAAGGCCCCTGGACTAGAACACTGTGCACAAATAAAGTGTTACAGGTAGTCTTAGGCATTCAAATGAAACATTTCAAAGGCACTAACAAAGTGTCTTATAACCATTTTTCACACTAACAGCCATTTCAGCAACCTCATGGTCATGTGATCAAAATTCAGACGC
>AZIM01000108.1:445292-457946 GCA_000516915.1 Ophiophagus hannah
ACAGACAGACAGACAGACAGACTGACTAATCTGTTGATAAATGTAAGGTTTCCTCTCCTTACTGCTTGTTTCCATTGAAAATGTTGTTCACTCAGGTATCTCAGTTTCCTTTTTTCCTCACTTCGACTGTAGTGGAGCAAGCTCATTTTGATCTATATCAGTATTTCTTGGTCTTGGTGATTTTTAGATGTGTGGACTTTAACTCCTAGAATTAATCAACCAGCAACTGCAAATTGAAGTCCACACATCTTAACATTGCCAAAGTTGAGAAACACTCATGCTTGCATTTCTTGAAACATTCCACAGTTCATGAGAAATTTCGCCTTTGGTTTCTTTGGAGGTGGGAATGAAGTTCTAGTTTCTGTTGAAAGAATCCAGAGAGAAAAGATTTTTCCAATTATTAAGCAATATGTGCTTTTTTGGGAGGTATCTGGCAAATTGTGAGAACTTTTGGAGTGTGAGAATTTTAAGTGTAAAATTTAATATCAGTAACTGATGGAACAGAAGGAGAAAATAAATGTACAATCATTTATTTACATGTCAAGTAGGACATCTGCTATGTTTTGAGGGTGTACATAGGTTATAGCTGAAATAGTTATGTGCAGTTTTCGATCTTCCTAACATCAGACTATAGCTTTCAAATTAAAAGCAGGCAAGAAATTGCACATCCAAAGGGACACTTATTTCTACCATTTTCTGTTTGCTATTGCTTGTAACTTGCCTATTTGGAAATAATCATTCCCTGGACAGCTAATTAAGTTAGCTTCCACATATCCTATACAGAATCCTATCAGGAACTCATTTTTTTAAACTACCAGTTTTAGAATTCATTTTCTCAGGCCTTCGCTTCCAGGTTTTTCAAGCGATGATGCTCAGAACTTGCACATGTTCACTTTGTTAATTTTCTCACTCTGGATTTAGTTAATTTCTGTAAGGCCAGAATATCTGGCCTTTTGTAGATTATGGAGCAGATGGGGATCCACAGAGTGAAGAGTGAAGTTTATGCCCTGAAATAACTCTGCATCACCTGTAAGTGCTGAAATTTTTATCTCCCACCCACCAGGCAAATTAAATGATAGAATTTACATATTATTCAGCTTGCACCTTGTTGGTTAGAACTAAAACCCTAGCTGAGTTTACAGTATTGGAAAAGTCTCAGACACCTGAAGAGATTCTGGGAGGCAATATTTGAATTGCAGTATCATACCATTTCATGCCATTAAAAAGCAAAACAAAATTTGTTTTAATTGAATTGTTATTTGGATCTTGTAAACCAATCTCTTTAGTAAAAATATAAATCTTTTGTTTCTTTATCAGCTGGATATATTATGCAATGAAGAAATTCTGGGCAAGGACCATACTCTCAAATTTGTAGTTGTCACAAGATGGAGATTTAAGGTATGCAGCATTGGCAATCAATTGATGCATTTAATATTTTCCATTTGAAACTCTAAACCTTTACTTTGTCATTCATAAAGATAATATCTGATGCCCTGATTCCTTGTGGTCCTTCTCTTTCCATGTTCTCAGGTCAGAAATTATCTTACTGTTTTGTTTTAGCTTGGGCAGGAAAATAAAGGGGGGATGGGATGCTGGGCTTTGGGACATCTTCACTTTGGGCAAAGATAGAGATAGGTCTGCCAAAGTCTTCAGACCAGAAATGTCCACTGTCCCCTCCACTTAGGGGTAGCCCTGCAGAACCTGCTGAGATACTGAGCCTGTCTCCTGGGCCATCAGTGGTGGGTATCAGAATCCTAAACAAAGGTTAAGCTTAAAAACATGTTTGTTTATTAATGTTCTGCATCAGAGAGTTCCTCAAGAAATTTTGTTTATTTTTCAGAAAGCACCTCTACTGCTACATTACAGACCGAAAATGGACTTGTTGTAAGAACTGTTTTGTCCTTGTGGACGGTTTTTTTGCAGAGACTATCATCAGGCACCTTCTTAGTGCATCATTATTCAATTCACTCGTGACATAGACCAGCAAAATCCATTCCTGAAAAAACAGTAGTACTTTCCCACCCCACCATTCTGAATATTTCTCTGAGAGATGCATTAAACTCAACGTTCAGGACAGTAAAAAAATATTTATACTATTTTCTACAAAAAAAAAAAAAGGAAAGTGCAGTTTGAACGGACACTACCAGCATGATGTTTACAGACATTGAAAGCACTTCACAGTTCCCTCTGTGTAGCTCAGTTCTTGGTCATCATCTTGAAAGATGCAAAATAGGTTAAAATGTAGGGAAGGAGGTAATTTTCAATTTCTTGTCACCAAGCAGCTCTTGGATTGTTTTGCAACTTAGTTTAAACATAGCCCTTCCTTCCTTCCTTCCTTCCTTNTCCTTCCTTCCTTCCTTCCTCCCTTCTCTCCTTCCTTCCTTCCTTCCTTCCTTCCTTCTCTCACCAAGTGTTCTGTCTCTTAAATCTCACGGGCATCTTGTTGATCAGTAAGCCCTTCATAGTATTTAACACTGAAAAAAAATGTAATGGTTGGCAGTGACTTGACATCATGATACAGTTCTGGATTCTGCTCCTTTGTTCCTCTGCTGATTCATTTGAGGAATGAGTGATTTCCATTTTATTTCAGTTTTCTCAGATCACGCAAATTGTTGAGCATTTAAGGGGGAAAAACATCCTTTTTCTGTAATATGTGTGACTTACATAGCTGGGGCGGAAACAGGGGGATTTCCTGTTCTGAAAATGAAATAAGCCTTTAGCAGCCTTAACTACTTGAACTCCAGTATTGTTCTCTTGAATAACACACAATACTAATGCTGGAGCATGCATTCTATGACAAGCATGAGTTCACTGACCTTCCTTCTGGGTTCTAGCTTCTATAAGAAGACCATTGTGTTTGCCTAATTCTCTACTTGAACTATCTTTATGTGTTCGGATTTAGTTGGCACTATGGTACTTTTGGGCCTTAACCTATAAATCTATTTATTTTTAAATCCAGCCCCCAAGGGATTGATTTCTCCCTCTAGACTATGTAAGTGCACTTTCTCTTTAAGTAGAGGTGGGAACGGTGTGTGAAGGGCAATGTTGCTTTCCCTTTAATATCTTTAAGGTTGGGTTGTTGTTTTAAAAAAAGGTTGCATTCAGTGGTGGTACTGCAAGTACCATGCAAAATATATGTTGTTCTTCATCTGGACTGGATATGTAAGACTCTTTCATCTGGGAGAACCACATCATTGATTTTAAATACTCCAGTGTGTTCAACAATGCATGCGCATACTCCTTGTTGCATGTATATAGGCATGTATTCTGTGTCTCTCTCTCTCTCTTCCATATGCACATACATATATGCAGAGGCACAAGTATTCTTTGCATGAACACAAGTCTGCCTTTCCTCCATTGGACACCAGTTTGGATGGGATATGACCAGAACAGGGAAGAAGTTGCTGCTGAGAAGGATTACTGAGAGGGTATATTTTTTTAATTTCTCAAGATTTTTCTCTTTGATGCAGAAATTTGCCTTTACTCTTGTCTTACTAGCTCTATTGCTTATAATCCCGCTGCTAATTGAACAAGTCCTCAGACAGAAGCAGAGGATAGCCCAATGAGGATGGGTTATATTGGCTGAGTTTGAGAGAGAGAGAGAGAGAGAGAGAGAGATCACTAGGAAAACGGAAACTTGAATTTTCTCCAACCTTTATGGAGGTCACTTCCGTTTGGAGGTTTATGTGCTGATGGTGAATATTCAGGACTGCTAGCCATTTGCTAACATTTGTTTCTTGTTCTTCTGAATATCCTTGCTCTGCAAGTGTGACTCATAGGGAATCGTTCCTGTAGGGAGCAAGCCTCAGCAAAGTATAAAAAAAAGATGCATGCCAGGGGTGTGGGTGAGTGGACAAACCTGACTAAGTACATGGATGGGGCGGGAAACAAAATGCAAATGAGTAAATGCAAATGTGAGGCAAAGAAGGGCTCTTTTCATACTGTTTGGTGATGCATCGGATAACATATATTCAATTAAGCTATTTGATATCATTTTCTGGAATGAATTGTTCTCACACTGTGGAAATCCCTTACAATTTCTGTTAGAAGGAGACAAAACACATTCCTTTCATGATGCAGATTATTTCCTATATATCCCCTGAAGTTAAAAGGGTCACGTTGTTTTGTAAAATACCAACTAGCTTTTCCTCCTGCGGCTTCTCCTGTCGGTAGCACTTGTGAGGAGCCCATCTCTCCCCAGTTGTTTTCCTTCTCTTAATTTCATAATGATAAATTAGATGGAAGTCAAGAGAAAGGAACAAAGAAGGAACGGGAGAAAGTGGAGAAAGGTACAAGAGTCTGCTTGCACATCAGCAGTGGAAGTGGGAATGGAGGACAAATGGAAAAACAACATGGGGCAACCTTTTGGTAGAGAGCGTTCTGCGCATGTCTTGTTGCAATGAGCTAGAGTTGGGGGAAAAAAAAAAAAAAGTACATCACACACCTTAAAAGCAATTTTCCACTCTCCATACGAGATGAACATGAGTGCATTGGCACCTCTTGTAACATTTGCACTCCTTTAAATTGGGGCGTGTTGCAGGAGATTTTCTACTAGTAAGTGCGCTTAAAAAGGTAATAGTTCTTAATGATATAAAATTTGTATAATAAGTAAGTGCTTACTAATGATAGATGATTGCTTGCCATTATTCTGGAAAAAAAAATCAGCTGAGATATAAATAAAATGGCTAGGGAACAGAAGAAGACACCTTTATTGAACGGTGTGTGTGTATGTATGTGTGCGTGTGAGAGAAAGAGAAAATGTGCCAGGCTGCCATAAATAGGACAGCCTTTAAAATTCCCTATCTTCTCCTTTTATAGGTCACCAGGTGCTATGTGAAAACATCCTGGCTAACAGTGCTTAGTGAGCCTTAAATTTAGCCAGCCTGTTGAATATCCATTTGATTCAGGCTTTTCCCAAACTTTTTTTATCTACACATGGCCAGTGGGCTTGATGAGAGTTTTATTTCAACACATTTATTTCGAGAACACCAGGTTGAGGAGAAATGTGTGTTAAACCTTTAAGAGGGTATAATGACAGTGTGCAACTATTAACTCTACCTCAGAACAGATACACAGCTGAATTGTCCCACCAAGCGCCATCTTAAAATGCAGAATACAACCACCCACCCACTCAACACACACCTCCATTGCATAATTTAAACTGAGGGATTAAGTAGTATTAAGGTGCAAATTGTTAACCCCGCAACTCTCTTGGACTGCAGCCGTTTACAGAACCCTCACTGCTAGATTTCTAGCAAGTTTTTGAATCACTTGAATTTGATACGGTGCTATATTACTACATTAAGTAATCAGGTGCATGAAACAAAAGCCGGCTGTTGACACCCAGGCTGGTTTTTATCACTCATAGATGATTATTTTCTAACAGCCTGACGACAATGGCAGTGGCAGAAAATACTTTTTTAAAAAAAGAATTTTTGTTTTCCTTCTAAACAGTTTTTCAGAATATTTCTTCTCCTATGGAAACGGCATCCTTTGGGGATTATTTGTTTCAAAGGCCTGTCTTGTTTTATCAGAAAAACGATGGTTAATACCAGTAGAACAGATTCTTGTTATATCAGCTGTCTCTCTTCTGTGAAGCTTTTAAGGGGCAGGTTGCACAATGATTTGGGTGGGCAAACGTTCTGTTGATTTTTTCTGGCTTTAGCTCTTCACTTCTAGCGTAAGTGGCTTGGAGTTGCTCCGGCCACATTAAGTTTGTCTAGATTGATAAGTGATACATGATTAACTGTGAAGTAATTTCTGTTCTTTGTTTTAATTAACTGCTTACCACTGGTAAACGAAAGCAGTCAAATGGTCTCGTTGCATTATCTTTAGCAACAAAAAGACAGGATGAGGCAGGCTGATGGTCTCGCTTGGTATAATTTTCTTTTTAAGATAGAGAAATCAGAATATATAATATTGAATTTTAAATAAGATGGGGGGGTTTGAAAAGTTAACTTTATAAAATTATTTATTCTATTTTAAGCTTTCTCTCTTACTTTTTACCATCTAAGTATTTTTTTTATTATTGTTTTTACTTTTTTTTTTTGGTCTCGATGGTCCAGCTTTATTTATGGGCATATAAAATGAAATTGTGAGATGTTTTTTACAAGCTTCTTCCTTCCTTTTGTGAGGGGCCAAATTAGGTTTTGCACTAAATGAGGGTCTCGTACCAAAAATGGCACCTGTCTACCTGTTTTCCACCTGTTGTAAGGTCTGATGTAAAGAGCGTGGTATCTTTACATTCTGTATTTCTTTCCCATCACTTAGAGGGGAGGCAAGCTTCGAGAAGAACTTTGTAACTTAAATACTGGGTAAATTAAATGAGATGTCATAAAGCAGCAAACAAACATAGAGCAGTGATTGGCTACCATAGTTACCACATTTAGTGTAATTTTAGTTTGGCCCCATTCTTATTATTTTAAAAAAAATAAATGGTATGTTTTTGTATGGATAAAGAGAGCATTACTTTATGCTTTTTGTGCAATAGGTTGGAAACATGCTTCTGTTAGGCATACTTTTAAAATGGTAAATGTAGCATTGACTAACTGCAGTTTGGAGAAAGATGATGTAGGTAGTTTTAAGTTTACATTCGAATGGGATCTCCTTCCTTCTCCCTTTTCTTGGGATTCTTAAGAGTGACAAATGGGGAGTTGTTTCTGTGTGCAAGAACTACCTGTCGGCAATATTTTAACAGCGATCTGGCAAGACCTCTTCAATGTGAACCATGGAAACTTGCAGCCTATCAGAAATGTTTCTCGTGTGCCATTGGTATGTCTGGTATTTCTCAATATGATACCATTGAACTTGGAAATATTTATTTCTTTGCGGCTGTGCAATGCTCTAAACACAATCTCTTATGTTCTGGGAGTAATACAGTAATTTTAAATAACAGATTACAGACTATGATGGTGCTATTTTTTTTCCTTCAATTGGATTTGAGCTTTTGGAAAGTTTATCTGGCTCCTGTTGTTTTCATAACAATTTAATTAATCTTTGGGAAATTTACTGTCTTACTTCTTTTCCAGTGGATGGCAGACTTATTAACATTAAGTTAATGTTAACCTATTTGCAATTATTTGAAACTGAGCTGTAAATGCAATAGGAGAAAGCCAACCAGTTTGTACATCTACACTATGACTCTTTGATAACTTTATATTTTAAATCAGTACATAAAAAATGCATTTACTGCAGACCAAACTGTATTTTACAGAAAAATCCTCTTTCTGTATTTCCTCAGGTAATTGCTCTGGTGTTAAACACTTCATGTGATACCTTAACTTAGCATATATTTGTGTGTGTGCTTTGGGATTTAAAATATAAAATGACAAGGCACACAGGCAGACCATTGCATGTCAAAATTGCAAGTGGATATCTTCACCTTGTAGTCAAAATGTGCACAGAAAACACAGCATTTTTCTTCAGAGGTGTACTCTTGGCTTGGAAGCACGCTTTCCTTTCTAAGTGGAACTTATGTGACATAAACTTGCTCCAAGAATTTCTTTCTAACCCTAAATTCTCCAAGAACTTAGATAGCTAACCCTTAAAATACCAAGAGGGTGATGTACAGTGGAGGAGGAGGAGGAGTGTGTGTGCTTAACAGTTTTCCCTATCCACCACTTGTCCTGCAACCCAGCAAACAGACATTTTTTATCCATGGCTGAAGAGTACAAGGAAGTTTAATAGGGAAAAACGGTAGAGGAAGCACCTGCCCACCATCTGTTTATTACAAAACACACACTCAACATACCGCACTGCAGTTCTTTGGTAGTTATTTGGAATCTCATATCTAGATCTGTTGCTGAATGAATAGCTTTTGCCAAGGGCAGGTGTCTACAATCAAACTTAGGTCCATAAACATTCAATTAAAGAAAAATGTTGGTAAGTCACCTTGTCCCCTATACGTTGTGTGACCGGGCACATGTTCTTGCATGAGGAGTCAACTAAGATGTGCTGTGCATACCCGTTGTATAACAGGGTCCTCCAAAATACCCTAATTTTTTTTTTAAAAAATGTGATCAGTATAGCAACCAGGCAATTTAGGGTTATAGGACAATAAGCCAGTGCAACCATTTAATCCTTTATCCTTACTATGTGGCATCATAAAGTGACTGAAAATTCTTGCCGTATTGGGAGAAAAAAAAATCATAGTTTTGGCTTGGTTTCAATTGGACGTTTACATTTTTTTATGCTTTGTGTTGCTGTGTAACTTTTGTACTATTGGTGGCTAGTTTTTGTCTGAATAAGCCTTTCTGGGAATTATTGCTTGTTTTGATTTTATGATAGTGAAGCTTGTATTCAGTGTTCTGCCAATTAATATTATATGCTTGTAATAAAAGCAAAAAAAAAAGTTATCTGCTCTCTTATTTTTCAAGGGTGTGAAAGTAACAGTTGAATCTCTCTTTGTGTTTCCAAATAACTTTGGAATCCAGTACAATGAACATGCCTTAATGGAAGACCTGAAAGACCAGTTTAAGAATAGATTGTCATGTAATTTCCAAGAGCTGACACTGACGTGATGGGACATGGTCAATCAATCACAATGAAAAAGCTGCCTGCTAGGCTCGCGGCCTATGAATCCATTCCATGGCAGGTAGCAGATTTATGTCTCGTGATCTCTGTGGGTTTTTTTGGTCTCTGAAACTAGACGTAATCTGTTATCTACATGCATTTGGTTGACTAATGCATTTGGTTTAAGAAGATCCAAAAATTAGAACCAGCCTGTCAGCAGACTTCATGGCTGCAGTGATTGCAATACTGGATTGAGATCCATCTATCTGACCGACTGACCGACCAACCAGTCTATTGCTTCTGTAGTGTAGTATGCACAACTTCTGGAGAATTCATGCACATACATTTATGTCTTTTGATTCTAATAAAACAGTTGTCCATCTATGGATTTTGAATTTTTACATCATGGATTAACTGACTTAACTTAGATATGGAGGAAAGCTAATTATTTTGGTATATGTATACCTTGATTTTGTGATTTATTTTTTTACATGAAATCCTACCATCACCATCAAACTAAAGATTGCATTGGTTCCAGGAAACCACATTGTAAAATTCAAGCCACTGGTGATTTTTGATGTCATAGAAATGCATACATGATACATTTTAGAGATATTCCAGGAATGATTTTAGCACTTTAAAGAATCATGTATATTTACTGATCTGTGCCTCAATTCTTCACCTTTACACTAGAAGTCTATAGGTAACTCTTTAAAAAAAAATACTACAAATGATTGGCTGTGTTCCTATGGCAGTTCTTTTGTTGAGCTACTTACTTGCAACACTGTTTAAAAGAGACCCCCACCATAAGACATAGCATGTTTGATTTCTCCTACATGGTCAAAATTTCTTCCTAGATATACCCAGAGCAAAATAAAGTTTAAAAATTTGCATTAATTTTACACAATGCAACCCAGTAATCTGCATAAATTACAAAATATTCACAGAAACATTTTGATAAAAAAATCTCTTTATTGCTCATGATTGTTAAGAGCCTCCAGTGCCTATCTTGAGCCATTGATATTGACAGATGGAGCTGCTGCATTATAGTTCCATATACAACTTCACCCATTCATTTTTACTGCTCTTCCACCAGTTGGAATTGTGTGGAGAAAATAAAGCTTTTGGCATTAAAAATTATTCCCGAGCCCAAGTATGTGCTCCTAGGTTTATATAACCCTTGCAAAATTTATAAGATGTGGCCATTTAGTAAATAAAGATAGTTACTATGGAATGGAATGGGAGCTTGCCCATTCCATTCGTAACCTGAGGATTCGTGGGAGTGACTCGTAGAACGCAATCACAAATGTTTCCTTCCTCCCTCCCTCCCTCCTTCCCTCCCCTTCTCCCTGATAGCTTCCCCTCTCAAGTGAATTGTGTTTGCACTTTTTCATGGAGTAAGAGCCTTTCCCCCTTCTTCCCATCCACAAACTGTCAGTTTAACTTTCTAAAAGTATGTTTTCAAATTTTTTTATTAAAAGGGAATTTTACACAAGTTTATAAAAACTACAGGAACACAAAAGGAAAAATGAGAAAAGACAGTAAAAGAAAAAACAAAAAAGAAATGAAAAAAAATATCTAAAGAGTGACTTCCAATCTTTTTGCAGCGGTTTCAAACATAAATAATTGCCATTTCCACCCTCACAAATGACATACATTTCCTTCTTCCAATAAACTACTCTTTTTAATCAATAGATCCCCCAAATTCCCAATTCAGCTTAATCCATTTTCAGCAAAAAATCACATAGGGTTTCCAGTCTTTTTTAAAAATAGTTACTGCTCCCCCTCCTTAATCAGACAAATCAATGGAGCCATTTCTATCTCTTCTGTTCTCACGATTCTTTCCTCCATATAATCTTTCATCTAAGGTACATTTTTTGATTCCTGTCACACAGCATGTACTTTGGAAACTAAATTTATTTCAGTAGCAAGCAAAATGCTGAAGCTGGCACTCTCAGCCTGAAGGCAGAAAATTTCCTGTTTACTGTAGTTGTCTAGTGTAATACCCACTTTTTCCCAGTGGTGGCGCTAAAGGATTATATTGAAATTCCCACCTGTGCTGCTTCTGCTTTTGTGGCATTTGCTAGATGGACAGGTGGATTAAGAAGACTTGCTCTGAAAGAGCAGGTATATAATGCATTTTATTTGTAACATTTTCTTTATTCTATTTTTTAAAAAATTAGATTTTTTAAATGTATAGGAACATTAGATTTTGGACAGGGAGGCTGAAGGACATTAGTTGTTCCGTGTGTACTTTCAACTAAAAATCAAGCTATTTCCATGAATCTGAATCACAATTAAATTACTTGAATAATGCAGAGATATAATTTAATAACATTTTGATGTTATTTTAGTCTAACAATTCTGTGTATTTCCTAAATTGCTTACCAGCTGGTAATTGGCATGGGGAAAAAAATCCATTACTCTCACAGTTTCTGTTGTTTAATTCATTATAATGCTGTGATACTAAATGAAATTAGTACTTAATGGAGAATTTCAGATTAAAATGAGGGACAGGTGAGCATTGTTGACTGACAAAAAAGATTCAAACCTTCAAATCCTGGAGAAATACAGTAGTTGTACAAACTTTAAAACAATGCAGCATTTTTTCCTTACTAGATCAGGGCAGGCATATTTTTGTGGTTCAGGACTTAGAATACACAATCACAGAGTAGAAAGGGATTTTAGAGGACTTCTAGTCCAACTCACTGTTTAAACAGGACTCTATTCCATTCCGGACAAATGGCTGTCTAATGTCTTCTTAAAAAACCTCCAATGATGGAGTGCCCACAACTTCTGGAGGAAAGTCATTTCACTGATTAATTGTTTGCACAGTCAGGAAATTTCTCCTTAATTCTAGGCTGGATTTCTCTTTGATAATCTTCCCCCCATTCAGTGGTGCTGTTCTACCGGTTCGGCCCAGTTCTGGCATACCAGTAGTGCCGAAGATCAGCGGAGACCGAACCGGTTCTCTCTTGAGGAGTTGCTGTTGGGCCCATCCGCCTGCCCGGGCTCCCATACTGATCTTTATTCCCTGCTTTTGAAGCGCAGCTGCTTTTGCGCAGCACAACAGATTGCTGCGTGTCAGCTGCTGAAGCTACAGGGAGAGTGCAGGATTGCAGGAGGTAAGTAGAAAAGCCTCTGCGTGTGTGCAAGGTGCGTGTGCATGCGCAAAGTGCGCCCACCAAGCCACGCCCACCGAACTGGTGGTAAACCACTTTGCAACCCACCACTGCACCTGTTACTTTTTTATTCTGCTTTGGGGTTTAGAGAATCTATGATCTAACTGATCCACTTTCATATGGCTTCTCCCCCATTTTACATGGAGATATCAAGTACTGAATCTGAGTCCTTCTACAAGCGCTTTACCACTAATTATTAGTCCACCTTGTCCAAGAACTCGTAGGATTCAGCATCATTAATAAAAGAATATGAGGCCCAAAGAAGACCTTCACCCAAGGCCTTGAAAATGTGTCCTCTTTTAGAAAGCTAGGATCAATTTTAGTGGACCAGTTATTTGTATAAGCATGCACTCATTCCTCAGGTCTTCAATTCCAAACGGTCAATCTTCCAACTTCAGAAAGGTAGAAGAGCCATTGGGCAAATATATTCAGTCTTGCCAAGCTTTCTATAAAACAAGATATCGCTCTGCACTGTATTTTCATAGTTATCTTATTAACTAAAATGTTTGGTTCTCTCTTTATTTTGTTATTGCTAATCTTCCTGGAATTGTAAAGAACATGGAGCCTTGACGCTGCATAGCCAAGATGAGTACCTGTCACTCGGTTGTCCCATCTTTAATCTGTTGATATTCATTCTAGTGTAGTCCTGGGCTTTTTACAGTCCCTGGGCCACATCTGGCCCTTTGGCTTTCCCTGTCTGGCCACATGGATTGCTTTTATTTTGAAGGTGACTGCTATTTTTTTTCAGTGTATATATTTGCATTCTTGATGCCTACACACCTTCACAGCCCTATTGGTTCAGCCCTCCACAACAGTCTAAGGTTCTCATGTGACCCCTTGGGAACATTAATTACCCACCCCAGTTCTAGTGGGTGGAACACTTTCCATCCATTATTCCTTGTCTGGCCTTCAGGTCAAGCTATTTTCCAAGGCTCCCGAAGGCCAGACAAGGAATAATGGA
>AZIM01000109.1:75804-86636 GCA_000516915.1 Ophiophagus hannah
TCTCAGCTGATTGGCACTGCAGGTCTCAGCTGGTGTGGGGAAAGCTGTTAGGCAAAGCACAGCAAGCCACGCCCACCAAGCCACGCCCACCGAACCGGTGGTAAAACAATTTGAATCCCACCACTGCTGGCAAGATGTTTTATTTTGCAATATAAAAATATAAAAGCAACACATGAAACTTAACAAATCTATATGTGAGTGCTTCCTATTACTTTTATCCTATATTCTGTTCTTTGCTATCATTTCTATACTATTACTGTCTGGGCTGTGGTAGCACAGTGATTAGAATGCAATATTGCAGGCTAATCCTGCTGAATGCCAATTACCAGCAGTTCTAATGTCACCGGCTCTAAGTTGACTCAGCCTTCCATCTTTCCGAGATTGGTAAAATGGGGACCCAGATTGTTGAGGGCAATATGCTGACTCTCTAAACCACTTAGAGAAGACTGTAATTACTATGAAGTGGTATATAAGTCTAAGTGCNGTTTTTTAATTATTTATTGTATTTATACTGTTTTTATGTGTGAGCCGCCCTGAGTCCTTCGGGAGAGAGGGAGGCATACAAGTCTAATAAATAAATAAATAAATAAATAATAATTTCTATACTCTGTATTACTTCTATTCCTGTCTGGGATTAAGGGAGATGCAGATCAAATACATCCGGAGAGCGTTGATCAACAGTGCTCAAGAAAACTTTACTTCACCATATCCTCCAGCTAGACTGTAATCTAGTGTAACTGTAAGAGCTGTGGTGGCGCAGTGGTTAGAATCTAGTAACGCAGGCTAACTCGCTGCTCACTCCAGGAGTTTGATTCTCACCAGCTCAAGGCTGTCTTAGCCTTCTGTCCTTCTGAGGTTGGTAAAATGAGGGGCCAAATTGTTGGGGGCAATACACTGACTCTGTAAAAACTTAAAGAGGGCGGTAAAGCACTGTGGAGCGGTATATACGTCTTATTGCTAGTGAAAACTGGAACAACCATATCACCATCTCAACTAGACAGGTGTCAGAATAAGTTTATCAGAGAGAATGTGACTTTCACCTTCAGAAGGACATGACTGGCAGCTTTCTTTCTTTACCTGATAAATTGCCTCATCACAGGCATTCTGTAGTCCTAGGTTGATCATGGTATTTTGCAAGGTCCGGCCCATGTAAAATTCCAAGGAAAGGTAGTAGATTCTCTGGGAGGAAAAAAAACAGAGTATATAATAAAATCTCACTCAGTCTGGGACTCCTGATTCCATGACTGCAACCTGTCCACATTTGGAGAACCTAAAGAGAAGCTCCCCCAACAAGCAAAACAAACAAACAAACCCACCAATGGAACAATGCCTTGGAATGATCTCAATCAATGGAACCTCGAAGAGTTTAAATCAAAGGAATACAGAGCATCTCTGGGCCGTTATCAGGATGCAAAACCTTTTCAGAGGCCAAGCTTCTAAGTTTCATTCAGCTACTGAGTGGCATGCTAGTTGGGGGTCTTCTCTAAAAACAATAGTCTATATGGCTGCGACAATATTTGAATTGCAATTCAATGTAATCAATATGCAATCTAATTAATTAGATTACAGCCATGATTTCCTCCTTTGTTGTATTAACTATTACATGCAATAATGATCTAATAAGCTCTGGAGTCTCTGAAGGTTGCAGTTTTCAAGGTCTGCAAGAAGCCCTGGAAAGGTTCAGGTAGCTGATTATGGGGAATAGTCTTCTCATTGAGAAGCTCTGCAGAACCATTGTTATTGGAACACAGTAGTTAGCACTGGGCTAGATCAGTAAGATAGTACAGGATGGCTTTCTGTACTCCTGGGTATATTTCAGAATTTTTATGGTCCACTTGTGGACTTGCTTTTTTCCTCCTAGGATGGGTACAAAGAACACTGAACTTGGTGGACCTTATCTAGAATGCACACAGATTCACTTGATGGACTATTACCAGATTGTGAAATTGGCTCAAACTTACCTTTGGCCCAGATGATTCTACATGACTTTCAAGGATTAGACTAGCAAAACCAAATGCAATTCATTCATTGCCAGCCCTGTGTGTAGCACTCCAAAAGTATTTCCCCTGCTAGCTTTGCTTTTTCACTATTTAGTAAGCAAACTTTTTTTAAAAAAAAAAATCATCTCAGGAGCCAAATACCTAACAGTAATCTTGCTGTTATAGATTTGGCTGGCCTTACTGAAGTAAATAAAGGAGCCAGGCCAGGCCCTTTAACAAATACATGGTTTGATTAAACTCAATTTACTCAAATGTGTGCTTTTTTCTTGACGTCCTGAAGATTCAGTTCAAAGACGATAGATGAAAAACAAGCATAAGCATTCCCTTGCATCCCCCAATAAAGATTTTGAAATGAGGAATTTGCTCTCCCCACAAAACCAAGGTAAAGTCTCCTCCCCCCAAAAATCTTACCGTAGTTCCACATAGTATGTGACATAATCTCACACTGTTTCTTTTTTTGCCTTAACAATTTTTAACTTCAGTCCTCCGAGAACCTATTAATTGACTCCATCAAGTATATTGTTCGGCTCTATATTAGGAACTAAGGGAGTACAGAATCAATTCAAAGCCTGCATTCTAATTCGGAGGGTAAGTTTGCTAAAAGCTTATTTTAAATACACTGTTTCTCTGATTCATTGGGATGTTATCTATGTAAACCTGCTGTATTGTAGTGTATGTACGTTGGCTCTCCTTGAATTCACTGATTATAGAAAAAGTGACATCGACACTTAAATCTGATGCAAAAGGAGCAGCTCTGCTGCCTGCTACAGAAATACATACTTCCTTTTCTGGCATATTTATAAATAAATTATGACAAAGGATACATTCCTACCTTATTTTTTTTTCCTTCCAGGTATGCCAGTGTTTTTTGCGATGAATTTTTTTAAAAATACAAGGTAATAACACATGTTATTGAATGATGAATTCCTTTGATCATTTAGATAAAGGATTTCTATCTACATGGGGATCTCATTTAATCAGATTGAGTTCATCTAATATAATTAAACAAGCAAGCAAGCAAATAAATAAATAAAACAGGCACTTGCACTAGCCAGTTAGGTATTTCTAAGAAGTTTATAAGACATCGCAAAAAAAAAAAAAGCCATTGGAACATATACTGTCTCTGAATTTGTGTCTTTTTCTAGTTACTAGCCTCTGCAGTTACCCTCCACCCCCAGTTGAGATGAGACTACAATTCCTAGAATTCCTGGCCAATAGGGCCAAAGCTGCAAGCCATTTTCAATTGTAAACCTACCACACTGAGGAGACCACAGGCTAATATCTTTTTAAAAATCTTCTAATCTTGTGGATACCGGATATTTGAAACATGACTGATATATTGATTCTGTCTTGTATGAAGAACTCTTTTTTTTTTCCCTTTCCCAAAGCTTGAGAAGGAAAATGCTTACTCGCCTTCAACTCTCTTTTAAAAATCTCATTTTATTGATTTGGGTCAAGGTTCTTCTTCCTTCTAAATGTCAACAGAGACAACCGTCATTCACAGAACATGGTTGAGTGTGTCACTTCAGCGTCCCATAGAACATTTTCCATGCTGAATGAAGACTTGAATAAAATGCTTGACCGTTTATGCTAACCAATGAATTTTTAGCTTCCCAATCTCTCCCACTTTCTGTGTCTCACCTTGGGGTCCTTTTCATAGTAGTATTGCTGGGTGCGGATCCACCTGCCCACCAGGTGATCCCGTACAGTGTGGGCCAGGGCAAAGTAGTAGTCCCGAGGGGTGGCCACATTGCGGTCCTTAACAAGGGTAAAATGTAGGTGTCGGTTAAAGCCCTTTTTCAGCTCAGCCACATTCTCCACTCCAACAATGCCACGAATGCTGATCTGTTTACGTTTCTCCTGGTCGGTGAGGGGCCGAGACATGGTTGCCAAGACTGTGATCTGGAGAAACAGAGCAGAAAGATTTTAATCTGGTCTGCTTTCAGCACCAATAAAGCACTGACCTCTGGGTCCTGCAGCCAGATTCTCTCCTCCTCTCTTTGGGACTAGGTTCTGCTCGAAGGGAGGAGTTTAATGCCAACAGTGTCCAGCTTTAAGCAGGCCTCCAAAGCTGAATCACAGCCTCTGTCGAAGAGGCAGGGGTGTGTGCGTGAGAGAGAGAGGGGGGAGGGAGGGAGAGAAAGAGAGAGGGAGAGAAAGAAAGAGAGGGAGAGGGAGAGGGAGAGAGAGAGAGAGATCCACAGCCAAACTCAAATGCATCGAGCTGGGTCCAACTCAGATTATCTAATTCTTCATATTATATTAGAAATGCAAACAAAACCACGTTTAAAGAAATGCCTCCAAAGAAACTTGCCACATCTGAATGCTGACCCTGTACCAAGAGTGCAAGAGAGGAGAAAACATCCACCCAAAAAGGTCTTTCCTCCAAAACAGAGATAATCCTGAACACACACACACACACACACACACACACGATGAGCAGTTCGGGACAAGGATTTCAGAGTCCCTTCTTTCTTATGAGGAACAATGTTATTGGTTAAAGCTTTACGTAGTACAGTCTGGAAGCAAGTTGTCCATTTTGGAAGAAAAAAATAGAGCAATGTCAGAGGGAAGGGCAAGGAAGAGACTATAAATGCTGTCCAGACTGCAACTCCTGGTATGCACCAAGCCAGCAACATCATATTGGCAGTTGGTGGAAGTTACCAGAATATCTGGTAGACAACAAGTTGGGGAGAAGTCGAAATAGCAGGACAAATGTTTGTTTGTTGCTTACAGAGAGGGATCAGAGAAAAGGCCTGATTTCTTTGTTTTCTGGCGTTAACCCAAGGGACAGCTTACATAGGGAGAGCCAATACATCAACTAAAATGTTAAGCTGGGTGTAACTAACTAGGAAGAAATCCATGTTAGTCTGTGGTGGCCAATAATCAGGAGGAAAATTGAAATCTGGAAAGGCACCTTCTCAGACTAACATATTTTGTTAAAAGGCGTAAGGTTTTGTCAGCTGCATCACATTTCACCAGAAGCACAGAAGGGCTAAACTGATGGAAGATATATACATTAAAGTGAGGGAGGGGAAGATGAAGTGATCGTGCCAGTGCAAGTTAAACACAGGTGGCAGATTACAAGTACCACTTGTTCACACTTTCTTAGTATGACATATGCAAGTTCAACAACGATAACGCAACACAGCTAGATCAGCTCCCAGGAAGGACCTATTAAACTGGTTAACACCCTAAATCAAGGGTTCTTAACTTTTTTGTGCCATGGACTCCTCTGAGATTCTGATGAAAGCTAAGGGTCTCTTCTCAGAAGAATATATTTAAATGCATAAAATATCAGGGCATTTTCTTCTCCTGAGACATTCCATTACGTCCCTTTGGGGAAAAAGAAACTTTTAAGAGCAAAATCAAGCAGGAGACTGCAGAACTCCCCATACATCAAAGTTTATGCCTTTGAAAAAAAAAATATGTTAGTCTAACAAAATGCTACAAGTATCCCGACTTTGGTTGTCACATATATTCATTTGCTGTCTGGTGTGGGCAACACTATCACAGCATAAACACCACAAGAACTACTGAAAGGGCATCCCAGCCAAGAGAGGTATGTTATTTAATTGCAGAGTTTCCTTTTTCAATGTGATGCCCTCCAAATATGTTGTAGTACAGTACAACTCCCTTCATCCCCAACTACCATGAACAGTAATGATAAAAGTTGCTAAAAATGTGAAAAAAACTGCCAAAGAAAAAGGGCTAAAAACTTTAAAGCTGGTTTGCAGATACATGACATACAACAAAACCAGCGGAAGTTTTAGATTTGAAAAATTCAGACTACAACTAGTTTGACCAGTTTATGGATCGGGGCCCCTTCTGGCATAAGAAACACAGCAGAAACACAGTACCGGTAGTCCTTGACTTACGACCACAACTGAGCCCAACATTTCTGTTAAGTGAGACATTTGTTAAGTGAGCTTTGCCCCATTTTACAACCTTCCTTGCCACAGTTATTATGTGAATCGCTACCGTTCATAAGTTAGTAACCCAGTTGTTAAGTGAATCTTGCTTCCCCATTGGCTTTGCTTGTCAGAAGATCGTAAAAGATGATCACATGACCTTGGGACACAGCAAAGGTCATAAATATGAACCAGTTGTCTAGCATCTGAATTTTGGTCACCTGATCATGGGGTCATAACTATGAAAAACGGTCATTAGTCACATTTTTCAATGCTGTTGTAACTTTNAACAGTCACTAAATGAACTGTTGTACGTCAAGGACTACCTGTATGTTCTTTCTAAGCACTTATATTCAGAAAGAACTTTTTTTTTTTGCCCAGTTCAATGGGGAATGCAGCCATATAGCCCATATCAGCAGTTATATCTACACAAGAAGATTAAACTGAGTACTTCAAAGCCCAGAACAGGTTTTTCTCAACTTTGGTCATCTTAAGATGTCTGGCCTTTAACTCCCAGAATTCAGCCTACGTATTGTTAATGTTCACACATGTTCAAGTGACCAGGGTTGAGAAACACTGACTTAGAACATTCACACAACATACCAAGCCTTACTTTGTTTCTTCATAACTCTGTGGGCTGGACATTTTAATTGATGATTCACCCAGAAAATGGGTTAGCAAAGTCACTTCCACTGGGTTCAATGAGATTTATTTCCCAGCAAGAATATTTGTCTGGAAAACAACACTTTGGATTCAATCCTAGGTGAAAACTATTTGTGCTCTATATGTCTCTCTTCCAGAAGCTCAAAGCAGTGCACATAATTTCTTCCTTCATATTTTATACTGTACACCTATTACATCTGGTGCACCAAGGAACTGCCCCATAAACTGCTGGAAATTTGATCTCAGTTCTCCCCAGTCCTAGAGCAATACTATAACAAAAGTCTCAAATGCCACTAAGCCATAATTTATTTCATCGTGGCCTGCTATATAGGGCAGAACCTGGTGAATATGCTCAAGCTAAACCACCAAACCTGGTTGGAAAAGCACCACGCAATTAGTTCACACCTTTTGATCCAAGACAAAAGCAAACACATTGAGGACTAGTTTCTGTCGGTCTGCCATTTGTCAGAAATGGTGTTTGGGTGGGGGGTTGGACTAGATGACCTACAAGGTCCCTTCCAACTCTCTCTATTGCGAAAGAGCGTGTTCACTTTCTTCCCACAGAGGTGTGTGGGCGTTGCACAGTGGTTATTTACCTGTCACTTTTGCGCAGCGACTTCCCTACACGCAGACTTCCACCTGGAGGAGGAGGCAGTGTAGAAAGGGAGCAGAGCCTCCCTTCCTCTTCCATTTACGGGGCGAGAAAGGGGGCTGGGGTCGGGGGCCCTTCTTCCCTGGCTTCCTCCTGCACTGCGCAAGAGAGGTCGAGCAGCGCTTTCCTCCGGCGCTCCGATGCTAGATAACTTACTCCAAAGCCCTTCCGCCTTCCAGGAGCCACAGGGCGTGTCCCCCGGTCCACCCTGCCTGCGCCTCGTCCACGCAAGACAAAAAGTCCACGCAAGGCAAACACAGAGCCCGATCGGCCTTAAAGAGCAAAAGACTCACCCACTCTACCTGCTCTCGATCCTAAGACCAGGGGCCTTTTTCCTCCTCCTCCTCCTCTCTTGGCGCTCGAGTGAGCCGAAGTAGTTTCCTTGCAGGAAAGGGGCAGACCCAAGCCCTCTTTTTTATAGCTTGCCATTCGTCGGGTTCCACGCCTGTCCGGAGACTGGCACCGCCTCCTCATCGTTGGATGGGGAAGTTTTTCTTGCCCGCGGGGGGAGGGGTGGGGTGAGGAAGGGAAGGGAGTGGAGTGGAGTGGAATTGCAGGATGGCCGGCCTGCTGATGAAGGGAAGCGGTGCCTTGAAGGGCGTGATTCAGCCTGCCCGATGTGGGCCCAGCCGCCTGTGTTTCTCCTGGCTCCAGAGCTGGGCTCCGGGCCCGTTTGGAGGCACTGAATTTGCCCGAACTGGGAAGGCTGGCAGGATCTTGCCAGCTTCGGTAGGAAGAGCAGCGGGAGACAGCGGAAAAGGCGTACGAGGGAGCAAATGTAGCCTTGGGTAATAGGAGGACGAGGAGCGAGCCCTGCTGGCGAGGTGTAGTTCAGATCGATTTTTAGTTTACCCTCAAGGGCAAAGGAAGGTTGTGAGAAAAGGGAGGAACCCTCGAAGTAGACACGTCTATGGAGATTCTCAGTCACCCAGGTCGCTGTTGTCCCAAAGGTGTTTTTTTTCAAGAGGCAACTGGACTTTCTGGTTTTTCTCTGAAGACCTTTCGCTTCTCATCCAAGTTCTTCATTCTCTCACCATCCAGTCAGATTTGAGGGGGGGGAAATGCACCTTTGGGACATCAAGGTAGACTCCGAGTCCCCAGAGCCCAGAATTGAACGGTCCAAGAAATTCAACAAGGAATTCAAAGGGTGGCAAAACCTACACAGGTAGTCCTCGACATACAACAGTTTGCTTAGTGACCATGTGAATTTACAAGGGCACTGAAAAAAAGTGCCCGGTGATCATTTTTCACACTCATGACCATTGCAGCATCCCCCCTGGCCATAAAATGAGGCAAAACTCCACTGATTTAACACTTAGCAACATAAATTTTGGGCTCAATTGCGACTGTAAGTTGAGAACTACCTGTGTCTACTGTAGAGTAGTTCACTCCATAGGAATCCTTCGGGCAAGGATTTTCAATGTCTGTTGACTAGAGGACTGAATTAAGATCTACCTGGCACATCTAGCAAGCCTACACTGTAAAATTGGCTAGGGTTAGGATCCTTCAAACCCTCCCCCAAAGTAAACATACACACTCTGGAGGCCACGAAAGCAATGCAAGAAAGCACATGTGGCTTGTGGGTTATGCTTTTTAGTGTCCTCTCTTTTAAAGAAAGACTGGAGGACTTGACAGTAAGCTGGCCATGGGCACAGAGTCCTCCTAGATTCCTGCCTGCCAGGCATCCTGACCCAAGAACCTTAAAATAAGCCATTAAAACTTAACTAAACTAAAACTAGAGAGAGAGAGAGAGAGAGAGAGAACTGGAATATTGCAAAACACTAACTTTTATTTATTTACAAGACCACCTATAGGCTTTACTAGGATGATAGCATCTCTCTGATAACTTTTTAAAGAACTATAAATGTCTGGCATGACAGTCACTCTTGTCGTAAAATTCATGATATGCCCCTATCCTTTTTGTCTTTTCTCTCTGACACCAAAATGCAAAATATGTAGTCAGAGAAGAAACTGGAAAGCAAAGATTTAGGACCATTTCATTTTATGCATTTCTTCTGGGAATAAAGGCATTGTTGAGCATAGAACTGATTTGTGGGGTTTAATGAAAGGATAATGTGTATCTATATAGGAGCCAGGCAAAGCAGAAGAAAGGGACGATGAAAATTTAGTTGCAGTTAAATGTAACCAGAATGGCCAAATACATTATGTAGTGAAGTCTGAAGAGTCATTAAATCGAGGACAAAAACTTTTGTAGACACATCTGGTTTTTTTGCTGTTCTTTAAAGTGTTACAAGATACTTTTTTTTATCCTTTGGAAATGTTAATAATAATTGGTTGTATAAGTAATAAAAGAACGTAGTAACAATTAATTATCTCATAATGAGATAAACATAATGTTTAATTAATTGCCAGAGCAAAACCTGCTGAGAAGAATGTGAGTATACTTGCCAGGTAGCATCATCCGGCTGACCTTGTGAAAGCTGGAAATAAACTGGATCTGACCTGCTTCGTACTTGAATGGATGCCATCAGAAAACAACACACTGTTTATATAGACATTGAAAATTTTGCTCTTTCTATATTTAATAAAAACATTTATAAGCAAAAAGAAAAAAAAACAAAATATGGGGAGCAGAACTCTGGGAAGTTGAACAAAACATTCACTTCAGCACTTACTTTGGAGCTGAACTGGGCAGCTATGGCACCTTTACAACCTATGGACTTCAACTCCCAGAATTCCTGAGCCAGCATGGAGGGACAAAATGTGGCTACTTGGCAACCGGCTTGTATTTGCAATGATTTCAGTGTCCTGGGATCATGTGATCACCATTTGCCAGCCTCCCAGGAGCTTCTGACAATCAAAGTCAATGGGAGAAGCTGGATTCACTTAATGACTGTGTGATTCTCTTAACAACCACAACAAAAATGGTAAAATCGGGCATGACTCAATAACTGCATCGCTTAGGAAGTTCTGGTCCCAACTGGTGTCATAATTCGAGGACTACCTATATGATCAAGGAATTGTTAACTCCGTAAGTAAACGTTCTGAAGTCAAGCATGAGAATACCGTTCTGCATTATATTTCCAAAATCATGGAATGTGACTATTTTTGAGGAATATTGATTATATTGAGCACTGAGACTATACTAGCTAAGTAAACCATGGTTTTGAATGATAATGTGAACCCAGCCTCCATTTGGAATGCAGTAAAAATGGTATAAAGCTTTGGAAGAAAGCAATGTTTTCTTTGCAGAACACCACTCATATAAATAAATAATAAATAAGGCATGGTTACACTGCCATCATGTGGAAAGTAACAGACAAGGGGCCAGGGTAAAATGAACTGGCCTATAGATTTCCCCTGAGCCTGCATTTCATTGTATGGAAGAACACTTGAGTTCATGCTGACCCCTGGCATGAATGAGACTGAATATTGCCAATTAATGCCTCCAAATATTATTTCCTATTCATTTTTACATTTACCAATTCAAAAAAACATTCTGTCATTATGAAGTTTTGATGCTGGCTGTTCTCACAGGTAAAACTTAAATACACATCAGCTAAAGCAGGGGTCTCCAACCTTGGCAACNNGTGGACTTCAACTCCCAGAATTCAGAAGCTTTGCTAGCTGAGGAATTCTGGGAGT
>AZIM01000109.1:202509-214621 GCA_000516915.1 Ophiophagus hannah
TAACAGCCTGCACCACCAAGGCTATTTGTTAGATAAAAATGGGGGAGTGGGAGGGAATTTTAGTGGTAATGTTTTGAAGTGGTAGCAGAATATAAGGAGCTTGTGGGGCACAGAAATATGCAGCTCATGTAGTTTTGGTTTAGCCAACTGGGGCTGGCAACTCGCTGGTTAAGCAAAACATTCGCTAAATGAAAAATTATGTAACCACAATTGTGCTTATGATTTTACTTCAGCTTTCTTTTTTCTTTTTACAAAATCAAAATATGACGCCAAATAGCGAGGTGGGCCCAAATGGCAGGGAAGGTCTCCAGAATTTGATTCATGAAGAAATTGGATAAAAGGGCAAATCTTACAGTCCTTTTCACCCATTCCCATGCTTTTTGGAATGCCCAACCCAATGCTGGGATAATTATCAAGAAGAGAAGTAAAAGAAATGATTACAAGAAAATAATCAGGTACATATTGGGAATACACATCAAAAGGAAAGCACTAGAAACTCTAAACTTTTTAGGAGGCAGAAGAAAGCCTGTGTGAAACTAAATTTCAAGGCCTTTGTGGTATAGTAGTTAAAGCATCAGGCTAGATACTGAGAACTGGGAATTCTAGTTCTGGCTTTGGCACAAAGCCAGCTCAATAATCTTCAGCCAGTCAATAATATATATATTATTCAGGCAGCAGCTGCCAGCTTCTAATCAACTAACACAGAACCAAACTTGTGGTTAGCATATCTTAAGGGTTGGCTAGAGAAAAGCAGGACAGAAAAAAGCAGCTTGTTTAGTCAACATCCACTGGAGGTGGGGGAGAAAAGCATGTCAGGTACAGAACAACACCTACTAAATTACTGTAATGTAACTTGATTGTGAGATGAACACTGTAAAGGTCATAAATGCAGGTCACTGTAAAGGTTATAAATGCAGGTCACTGTAAAGGTCATAAATGCTACAAAATTAGTTTTTCATCATCATTGTAACTTCAAATGGCTACTGTCCTGTCAGAATTAAACAAGGACTACCTGTACTCATATTAAAGCCATAAGATTTTGCATAATCTTAATGCATAAGATTTTGTCTAAATCAGACAGTTCCCATGAGCACTATGGCAAGCTTGCTGGCTTCTGCTTGCAAGCAAGACAGCTTTTGCTAGGGGAATTGTAGTTGGATGCTGGGTCTGAGCAGAACAAAGATCGTTGAGATCATCCAGAATGGCCCCAAACAGCCGTTCTTCATGAGAAGACCATGGAAACTGCTATTTTTATTATCTGCTTATGAGTGTTGCTTACAACATCAAGCTCAAACGCATAAAACAGCCTATATGGACATTAGGTTTGACTGAGCCTTATATCTTAATAACTTTATTTATTTTTGTATATTGGAGAGATTAACACCCTACAGACTGGCATGATTTTACTGTATTTCTCCTTAAAGATGATGATGTAAAATAATTTTTTTTTAAGTACATGTTTTTTTTGAACTATACAGCAAAAGAGTACATGGATTTTGGAAAGTTAACAGTAGCTTAAGGGGCAGAAGGGTTTGGAATTATAGTTTGGAATGATTTAAAAGATACTTTTTCATGGGGAAATGGATCCCACACATGGATCCTGTCTACACCATCTGAGAAGGTGCGTCTCAGATAAGACCAACGCCCCTTTTCAGGATTGGTTGGTTTATTTTTTTATGATAAGGAGACCTTGAAGACTGGATACTAGAGCCAAAGAATAAGGGAAATAAAACAGAAATCTTTAGTGCAAAGTTTTGAATATCTCTCAGCCAAGCTTTTGGACAGAATAGATCAAATATTTAATAAAATTGACAAAAAATGTTCTAATGAAGTTATAAAATAAGAACAGTGGTGTCTATACAATTAAATCAAAAGATGATTTAAATGTATTACAAATGGATCTGATTGATGACTTATTTCCTGAAGGACAGAACACATATTAACCAGGAAACTGATCTGGATAAAATGTTTCTCCTGGATATACATGAAAGCTCTGCTAAGATTTGGAAAGATGTTTTTAGCAATGACAAACAAAAGGATAACATTTATTTATTGATACTAAAGAAATATGTTAAAATCCTGAAAGTTTTTCACTGAAAAGCACAGATGATAAGCAAACTACCTCTGGGACTTTGAAGGGATAAACGTAAACATTCAGGGAAGCTTTATTTGTTTGACTAAGTTGAAAGAAGAATATACTTATAGTACATCTGGTTGCCCTTATTGGACTTTTGCTGACAACAATTGGTTGATATAGCATTTGGAATTTGTTACCTTTATCTAAAGATCATTACATTTTGACCTTATTGATTTTATTGTCCAAATAGTCACTGAATAATATGTAATCTCCATTGCTTTTGTCAAAATACTGCATGTAAAAGCCGAAGCAGGCAAGGTGGGAACCACAGTGCTCAAGCCAGACCCAACAGTGAATAAACCTTGAGTAGGTGCCAGATAATCTTGAAGCTGAGAAAAGAATGACCCAAAGTCTTATTAATTTGGGGTGACTAAATAAAAAGCTTAGGATTTAAACCTATGGCCAATAAGGCTTATGTGCTTGGGCAAACACAAATCTTTATAGGCATAACTTATTTTCAATAAAGCAATTTATTTGGCTATGACTAAGTTGTGAAGCTTCTGTTATTGTTGAATATGCACTTGAGTTTCTGAAGAATAGATTTAATACACCTGTGTCTGAAGTCTGTTTGCCATGAGAATCAACTTCTCATACAAGAAAATTTCTAAAGTTTATGATAGAATTGGGATTCTATCATATTTTTCCTGCAGTCTTTCTACAAGCCATATCCAAACACTACTTAAGACTTGCACATGTTATTTCTTGGTGCCTGTTGAATTACAGATAGTCCTTGATCCTGCAACCATCATAAATATGAGCCAAGCTTCTGAATTTTGATCACATGACCATGGGAAAGCTGCAACAATCTCAAGTGTGAAAAATGGTCATAAGTCACTTTTTTTTTGATGCCGTTGTAACTTCAATTGATCACTAAATGAACTGTTGTAAGTTGAGGACTACCTGTATTTAATTTGGCTATAAAGTAGTTAATATATAGATTAAAAAGAAGGGGAGCTAGAATACACCTTGTCTCACTCCCCTCTTGACAGGAATTTCCTTGGTGTGGTATCCTTGCACATTATATCACACCTTCATCCTCTAGGGCAGCATATAAATTTAACAATAAATTCATCCAAAAGTTTTCATATATCTTGTATAAAAGAAAAAATAATCTTTTATCTGTTGGGGAAAAGCAGTTTCTGAACTAGCTTGGATGTAGAAATGAAAAGAGAAGCACGTCTCAGATCAATAAATGCTATGTAAAGTGATGAAAGAGGAACTAATTGGCTGATTGTGAATGTTTCATTTTTGTATGTAATTAAGTAACCAGGTGTTTTGTTTTTCATGCACCTAAATTAGACACATTGTAAGTGTTTATATGCTTGCTTGTTTATTAATAGGGTTTGTATGCTCCTTTCAGCCAATTCTGAATAGCATACAAGTCCCTAATATGTAATTGTGATTAAAACAATAGCTAAAGGTTTTAAAATGGCAACTAGCAGCTTAACTACATCAAGAAGCCAGCTGACAATCAGTGCAGCTCTTGAAGAAGAGGTATTACATGGGTGCCTCGGCTCATTCATACTTAAGCCACTGCATTCTGAGTGAACTGTAATCTCTGAATGCTCTTCAAAGGCAGCCCCAAATACAANCAAGATCATTTGAGAGGTGACTTGAATGAATGACCATTAGTAATGCCTCCAGTTCCAAAAAGTCAAAATGAGTACATATAAGACTGAGCTGTGCAAAAGCCCTCTTGGCCACAGGTACCATCGATTTCTTAAGCAGGAGCTGTGAATCTAAGATTGTAAGCCCTCAGATTGTGACTTTCCTCCTCCTGGGGGAGTGCAACTCAAACTTAAAAATGGAATCCTTCTGGAATCGGTAGACCTTTGAACCCAAATTTCTTACAGAAATTTAATCTCAGTTTGTTCCTCTCCATTCAAATCTGGTTAGACACCAGGCACCTGGATTTCAGTTTGACTCATTTTGCGGCCAGAGGTCGCAAAATGTGAAAATTAGCATTCTGATGAAACCAACCACCATACTACTAGATGATGTCCCACAGAAGTTTCACATAGATGTTGAATAGGAGCATGGAGAATATTGAGAGCCCTGAGTCTTTTTGCACTTGAGGGGCTTGGGACATTATGTGTTACTTGGAACTTCCCTTCAGGAAGGAAAATTATTGCAAAACAGCATCCCCCACATCTAACTCCAGAGATGGCTGAGTTCTGTCAAATGTAATCTATAAGCAATCGGTGTTAAATCCTGTGCTGACAGGTTCATGGCTATCCCAATGTCATGTCAGAGTTGCCTCTGACTTTTTTCCCCAGGGAAGATGAGTTGAGGTTCCTAAAACCAATATGTCTCAAGAACTCCAACCCTATAGTAAATTCCAGCAGCTCAGGCAGCAAGGAAGACGATGAAATGAGTACAGGAAGTCCTTCACTTACAACCATTCATTTAATGACTGTTACAATAGCACTGAAAAAAATGACTTATAACAGTTTTTTCACATTTACAACCATTGTAGCATCCCCATGGTCATGTGATCAAAATTTGGACGCTTAGCAATTGACATGTATTTATGTCAGTTGCACTATGTCTTTCTGATAAGCAAAGTCAATGAGGAAGCCAGATTCACTTAACAACCGTGGTACTAACTTAACAACTGCAGTGATTCATTTAACAACTGTAGCAAGAAAGGTAGCAAAATGGGAGAAATTTCACATAACAACTACCTTGCTTAGCAGTGGAAATTTTGGGCTCATTTATGGTCATAAATTGAGGACTACCTATATTCTGTGTGATGTTTCTCAGTGACATTGATCACTTACCAGTTTCGTCATTAGGATTCATGAGACACAGGTAGCCTAATAATATTTTTTTTTCTTATTGATTTTTTACAAGGCCTCAGGGTAATATTATAATATACTGTATAATCTTAGAAAACAAATACATTGAATTTGATGTGTTGTCTGTTATTATTTAAATAGATTCAACCACATTGCTTTAGCCTACATTGGATCTTAATATCATTCTGTTTCTTTCCTTTTTAGAATCTGAAAAGATTCCTGTGATGCGTGGACAATGGTTTATTGATGGCACATGGCAACCACTAGAAGAAGAAGAAAGTAATCTGATAGAAGAGGAACATCTCCACTGTTTCAAGGGGCAACAGATGCAGAACTTTGACACAAATGTGTCAAAACCTATAGATAGAAAAGAGGGTAAGATTTACTACAGAAAATTTGCTTGTTATGATGGTCATAACTTTTGCAGGACATCTGATACTTAATTAGGTAATTACACCTATATTTCCACATTAATGGACAGAACGTCTCCTAGAATATCCGAAAGAAGTCTTTCTCAGCTTACATAGAATTGTCAGAAACTGTTATTCCATGAATATATTTTCTCAGAATATATATTCAACATTTCTAAATCAGTGTGATGCAACAAATATATATTATGAAGTAGCATTTCTATAAATCTGCTTAGCTGCTTGCTTTTAATATCTGAAAAATGTTGTAACTTGAATAATCTTTTAAAAAAATCTATTCAGTGACTCTAGTTAGGATATATCTAGGAAAAAATGATCCATCTATGTTAAGCAGACTTGTTTGTTTTATTTTTATTTTCCATAGAATAAAATTTTAAGTGATCAAATTGAATCCTGACAAGCCGTTTGCTCTGTTCTGAATAATAGTTTCCACCAGTCTGGTGGTAGAGAAAGGTTAATTAAATACTTATTCGACTGGTCAACTATTCAGGAAAGCTAAAATTGTGCTGGTAGTAATTTGTTTTTAAATTTTATGATAATATCATGAATTAACAAAGGCAGAGCTTTGCCTTTAGTCTCAGTGTGTATGGAATAGTATTTTTCAACCACAGTAAGTTTAAGATGCATGGACTTCAACTCTCAGAATTCTCCAGCCAGCCAGAATTTTGAGAGTTAAAGTCCTTGCATCTTAAATTTGAGGAGCTTGAGAGATACTGATCTGAGATACTGAAGTGAGTCAAAACAAATTGATTCTATTAATTACCCTGCAGATAAAAGCTCAATCTGTGTTAACAGAAACTTTGCTTAATCATTACATTGTAAAAATTGCAATCTTCTTAAGATATCATTGTTTAGGTGATCTGTTTTTGCAGTTTACCCAAGTGTTAAATCTAGTTCATGATTAAATTATTCTATTGATCTTATTAAGGCAGAGTTTGAAAAATTCAAGAACAATTTGGTATATCTCCTTGACCAGTCACATTCTTAATCTTAAAGGACTGTATGATAAATCTCAGGAAATAGCTGCATTTGAACCTTGAAGCATCTTTAGCAAAGTCAGTAGTTATGGGTAAGTTTATCAGACTGGTCCAGTCTGAAAAACTTGATACTTTTGTGCAATTTTTTAGAGATTAACTGTTCTTTCAGCACCAAACTGAAATTCAGGCTTTTAACAGCTTACAAAAAATTATCAAGTTACTAAACTTATTAGTAGCGAAAAGACAAAAAAATAATAGGGTTGGAAGGGACCTTGTAAGTCAATTAGAGACCCTACACCGTTCCTGACAGATGGCAGTCCAGTCTCCTCTTCTTCTATAGGTAGTCTTCACTGACTGCCTTGTTAAGCAACTTTTCAAAGCTACAACAGTGCTCAGAAAGTAAGTTTACAACTGGTCCTTGCACTTGTCGCCATTGCAGCATCCCTGAAGTCATGTGCAACTGATGCAAATTTACAACAGTCATGGCATCCCGCAGTCACATGATCGTCATTTACAACCTTCACAGCTGACTTCCAATAAGCAAAGTCAGTGGGGAAGCCAGCAGGAAGTCACAGGTTATAGTGAAATGATGTCGCGCTTAACAAGCTGCAATGATTTGCTTAATGACTGCAGCGGAAATGACATAAGTCCAGTATGATCACATGATGTTTCACTTCATGACCACATTGCTTAGTAGTGGAGTTGCCAGTCCAATTGTGATTGGTAATTACTGTATTTTCATTTTCTACCAACCTACTTGCTGAACACATGGAATTTCTTTTTCCTTTATGTCTTTCAGGTGAATTGGTAAAATACAAGACTGTATTAAGTAATAAGTAAAGCATGCTTTGCTTCTAAAGCCTAATTTAGAAGAGCATAACTTTTGTCTAACCTGAAAACAAATCCTGCTTCCAGGACTTCTGGATTTAAACACATCTGGGGCATGTATATTTAATTCAGTGCTGTAGGTTGGATCATTTGAGTTAGACCTCATTAATTTGTTTTAAGACTTCTGCACTAAGCATTACTAAGTTTAGATCTAAAGCAGATTAACTTATAATAGTTTTTTTAAAAGTATACATTCCTTTTGAGTTTGATTCGTAAAACTATTTTTATGAAGAATCTATTTCTGACCTGCATAATTAATGCTACAATACTTTTTAGGGCTTAACAAAAATCAAATTTTTCTTTATTTTCCCTTTTGAATTCTACTTAGTACTGTTAAATAGAGTGCAACATTTGCTGTTGGAAAGATTTAAAAAGTAAGAAGTTACATAAATAATTTATCTATCTGAAATGTGATAGATAGCAGATATTATTTTATGGATTGCATATGTGTTACTGTTAGTGTCAAGATAACTGCAGAGTAGTTTTTATTTTTGGATTGAATCACTTAGTTAGCTTACAACGACAATTGAGCCCAAAATTTCTATTGCTAAGCAAGACATTTGTTAAGTGAGTTTTGCTCCATTTTATTACCTTTCTTGCTGGAGTGAATCTCTGCAGTTAGTAATGCTGTTCTTAAGGGAATCTGGTTTCCCCATTGATTTTGCTTGTCAAGGTGATCAGGTGACCCTGGGACATTGCAGCCATCATAAATAAGAGCCAGTTGCCAAGCATCCAAATTTTGATCATGTGACCATGGGGGTGCTACAACAGTCGTAAGTGTGAAAAATGCTCATAAGTTACTTTTTTTCTGTGCTGTTGTAACTTTGAACTGTAACTAAGCAAACTTGTAAGTCAAGGATATCTCTATTTAGATATTTCTAAAAGCTTCCTTCAGGCTTTGCTTTTCACTGTTCTTGCATAAACCTACCAAAAGCTGTTTTAAATTACTGCTTTGCCTGTACTAACTTGAGCAGCTGTCAAAAATGAAATAATTAACAAAATACATGTTGCTAATCAACTGTTAGGAGAAATTAAGAAAGACGAGACCAAATACTACTCCTACTTCTGAAATGTTAATTTTAGCCATTTTGAAAGTGCAACCTTGCATAAGTGGGTGACCTGGGAGAAGTAAACTTTGTCTCTGTTCAGCTGGAGGTATGAATTTAAAAAATGTTGTTCTGTGCTATATTGTCCCCAGTTGAAGGGCATCACTTTAATGGGACAGGAATAGGGAACTTTTATGTAAGTTTTAAAAATTATCATGTTCTTTCATTCATTATTAGCCTTTGAGACAGTCTTGACTCCAATAACTGCTTGGACTAGTCCCTGCAGTTTCCTTACAAGATTTTCAGAAGTTCTTTGCTAGTGCCTTTTTTATAATAATATAATCATTTACTTTTGTCGTATTAATTATGTGCCATCAAGTCAATCTTGACTCTTAATAGCCACATAAATTTTATCTAGGAAGCTCTGTCCCTATTCTGATCCTTTAGATCTTCCAATGGTGCACCCACTCCAACTCCCTCTTGCTGCTTATCTTTCTTTCCTCTTACTTTTCTTTGCATCTCTCCCACTGTTACAAAGTTCTCCAGAAAGCTATATCTTCAACCCAAAGTACAGTAGGATAATTTGAGCCAGTCATTTATGCTTTGAATGAGAACTCTGGATTCATTTGTTCTATGATCCAGTGGTTGTTAATGTAACCTTTCTCAATAAATTATAATAACATAGAATCAGTTTCCTGATTGGGTCTAACTCATACAAGTCACAAAGCCTGAGGCTAGCTCACATATTTTAATATTATCTTTAAATGAATCTTAGTGTACAAATAAACAAATGCACATAAAGCTTCCATAACTATATGGTGACAATTTATTTATATATTTGGAAAATGTATGAGGCCGCCCATCTCTCACAGAGACTCTGGGTGGCTTACAAGCAGTAAAAACATAGTATAAAAAACAAAAAACAATAACATGCACCCAGCTGGCGACAACACACAGTCAGATAAGCCGCTTGATGAGCTCCAATCCACTCTGAGTTCCCCAGGTCCACTGGCAAAATCAAGTGTTCAGGGCCTTACGAAAGAGTGTCAAGGGGCCAGTCTAATTTCTGCAGAGATGATATTCCAAAAGGGAGGGAACACCATGGAGAAGGCCCTTCTTTTAGGTCCTACCAGATGTACCTCCTTAGGGGATAGGACCTGCAACATTTTCTTGCCTCCCTGTTCTAGTGGATCAGGTGGATGTAACCGGCAGTGCAACACAAAGTTCGATTATGCAGCTATAGAGCTTGCTGGATAAATCCTGAGTTGACCAGTAGATTTATCACTATGTTTTGTTTGATCTCTTGATGTTAGGAAGAATAAAATGTAATAAACTAAAACATTTTTAAAATACTTCCTTTTTGTATTGGGTGATGTTTTTTATCTATCACCAGGATAGCAAAGCTCTTTGAGACTTCATTAAATCTGTTGCAGTCTGACTGTAATCAATTTACTGTATCACAGCTTTGAGCCCCACTTGCAAGCAATTTCTGGAATCACTGATGGGCAATTTTTAAACCAAAGAAGTAGAAACACAAGAGATAGGTTCTATTTTTTTCTGCAAAAGTTGAAGTAGTTCTTGTGGATGTAAGTTGCAGCACAGTCTGTGAGTGCTGTTAGTTTTATCAGCTACTGTAGATCTGTTATTTTACCTGTTGTACAGATTGAACCTTAAACTACTACCGTAGGAGTAGAAGATACCACATGTTTCTGTGCAGCCTAAGAATCTTCTTTTGCTTGTTACTAAAATGGCAGGGGACCTTTTACATTGTAAGATAGGAAAAGCACTTGATCTTATCCCTCCTTTTCTGATTGAATCCAATCAGCATAAAGGATACTGGTAAGCTTTAATGCTCTTTGCCCAGAGTTAATAGTTAATCATGCTGGGAATGCTGCCAACACTGTTTCCTGCTCTTTGCTACTGGATGTGTAGCCCTAAGGTCCTTCATATTATTTGGCATTACTTTGGCTTATTGTGTAATCTAGGGCAAAGCTACACATTACAGTATATAAATAGTGCAGTTTGCCATAACTGTATATAGCATTTTTCTTATCACTTTTTTTCCAGTTTTAGAACAACTGTATTGTGGTTCTTTCATAAGCTGTTTGTATGGAACTGAAGCTAGCTCAGGCTTATCTCCTATTTTAATAGCAGCTAGGATAGGTTGAAGGTTCACAGTAGATCTCTAACATAGAAGAAAGGAGCTTAAAAATATTAGTATGAATACTGATAATATGGTAATCAGGACCAGAATGTCTATTACTAAGTGATGCAATCATAATATATAGTGTCACATAACTGCATTCCTTAGTGATGGCAATCCTGGCAGTCCCCAGTTGCTGTCATTAAATAAATCCCATCTGTCATTAGCAAGGACCCAGCCCAATCTAAGTGATTCCCAGCTTGGTCCCTCTCAGCCCCAAACCATGGTTATGTAAGGAGCTGCCTCTTCTGACTTCTTTTAAACTACTCTCACCTGCCTATCTCTTCTTCCACCATCTCTGGCCTTTTGGCCATCCACTTATCTCCCCTTCCAGCTGCCCCCATTGTCCTATCCAAGGTCAAGTACACACACAAGTACACAAAGATACCTTTTTTCTCTTTACTAAATGAGACTTGCAAACACAAACACACTTGCAGTATAGAGACAAGCCCCCCACCCCAAATTTTCCCCAAATTTCAGAAGTTTTGATTCTGACTGCTCATCATTTGTCTCCTTTGACTCCAAATCAGAGATCACCAAGACACCCAGTGCTGTACATGCTGTTACCCAGACCACTACTGCACCAGCCAGAGGTCTTCTTGCAAGATGGGGGCAGCCAGGTCTTCATCTGTCCAGAGCCTGTACACCCAGCTGGTGCCTTTATTCATGTCCTGCTCCTGTCTAGGGTCTTCTTTCATGAAAGTAGTCCAGTGTGCAAAAGAAGAATCCTTCTGGAAGGGTGCTTCTTTTGCACCCACACAGCCAGGGCCTTCTTTTACATGGGGTGCTTCTTTTGCAAAAGAAGATCCTGAGCAGGCCATGAATGGAGCCTGTGGCTGGTGTACTAGAGAAGCCCCAGCTACATCAGTGAAAAGGCGGCAGCAGGAAAGAAGGCAATGGCCAGTACAGTAGTGTTGGGCAGTGTTGTGGCTCAGTAGTGGGCAGAGCCAGGCAGACAGCCAAAAGGTAAATGTGGGTGGGCCTGAGTGGGCTCAATTTTGTTCATGTGTACACTGAGGCATTGTAATGGCCAGAACTCTTATCTGTTATTACAGTCTTAAAGCTTCAAAAAACCCGTTCAGCAAAAATGGCTCTGAAGACGCATTGTCTAGAAATAACTGAAATATGGTATTGTTAGTGTACCACCTTTATACAATTTACCACTATTAAATACGATGTGCAATTCTGAAGTGTTCCACAGATTATAATACAGAATGTATTATAAAAATATTACAGAAATTGTTTTTTTAACTTTAGAAAAGCATGCATAGGGATGGTTATGAGAAGGATGAATTAAATTCCACATACTATGGATAGAGAAAATAGGTTTGTAATGCTAACATTTGAGGATAGGTGATTTGGAAGAGATTCAGGAAGTTGTGAACAAAGAAAGTTGTTTCTTTCAGAGCAGATAAGCCTGGGATCACTCAACAATACGGTTAGTCCTTGACTTAAAGCAGTTCATTTAGTGACTGTTCAAAGTTATAACCACACTGTTTTTCAGTTACAACCTTTGCAGCATGCCAGTGATCATGTGATCAAAATTGAGATGCTTGGCAACTGGCTCATCTTTATGACCGCTGCTGCGTCCCAAGGTCATGTGACCACCTTTTGTGACCTTCTGACCAGCAAAGT
>AZIM01000109.1:301735-312985 GCA_000516915.1 Ophiophagus hannah
CAAAGCATCCTCTGAAGCTGCGTCTAGTCCTTCCTTCCTTCCTTCCTTCCTNTTCCTTCCTTCCTTCCTCTTCCTTTCTTTCTTTCTCCCTTCCTTCCCTCTTTCTTTCTCTTTCTTTCTTCGTTTCTTTCTCTTCCTTTCTTTCTGTCTCCTTTGAAAGCCTCCCTGGAGCCTCCTGGCAGCCAAAAAGGGGTGCCCACACCCATTTCTGCTCCCAGGAGGCCTTCCTACACTTACCTGGGAGCCAGACTGGCCTCGTGGGGACTCCTGGGAGGGGAGGGGGGGGGCAACTGGTTGACAGAACTACTGGTTTGCTGAACTGCATGTAAAATTAACATCTGATTTGCCCAAATCAACTGAATCCCACCCCTGGATATAGGTGCATAATCTTTTTTTCCCCTTTAACAAAGGAGTCTTACAAAAGATTCTTGCAGGGCCAGAAGGACTGTCAACTGGAAAAAAATAGATTTTACATATAATTATTCCAACCATTCCAGTTTTACATATTTTAAGTATTAACATAGTAACAATTTTATGAAATAATGCAGTTCCAGGAAACATTTTCCATGAAATTCTTCATTTTGTATTTTGTCCAGGTCGTATATTAATAATAACCATATTGTCATAATGAAATCCTTGCATGTACAAGCAATAAATTTAATACCTTTAAAACACCACAGATCAATTCTGAGTTAGAAAATTGCTCAAACCTTTCTATTCTTCAGTAACTAATCTTTCAACCTGAATATTTCCCATGTGACTTTCAGTTTTTTTTTAAATAAATGGCAATTTTTAAATTCCTATAATATGCAGATAGCTTTCTTATATGACCATTTGGAAGACTATTTTGGCAAGGAAGCCATTTCACTGTTTGGAAAATATCTCTCCTCTTTTCCTTACAGTTTGATACTTTCAGTATGTTGGGACAATTCCAGCTAGCGCTGCTTCCTGAAAATTTACTGGCAGTGTAACAGACCCTCCTCTGGAGAGAGAAGAAAAAATAGAGTGCTGTTTCAGCTTGAATGAAAAAGCTTCCCTTATTCAAATATTTTTTTTAAACATAGGGCTAAATTCATAAATCTCTAAGTTCTTGCTTCCTGTGAATAATATATAATACCAAAATATAAAATTCTTTCCAGTTCTAATACAAACAATATTTTGAAATGTGGCTGCATTGTAAGTGACAGTTTCCATTTGTTCAGATGGCAAATGCAGTTCCACGATATTCTTTTTTTTTTTGTATATTACAAGAAAAAAAATTAAATAATAGTATCTGAACAGGTAGTTGATTAGGGTAAAAAAATGGGCTGTGTAGACAAACCTTCAAAATATTGATGCAGTATAACAGCTGTGAGGAATTCATTTTTTTTGTTATTATCAGGAGAAGATTATGGTTATGAAGAGGAGCAGGAGAATTGCTATTATTGTAGTGTTTTTAAACAAACTAAGATGTAAACAAATCAGCAGAATTATCAGTAGAAGATTCTCAAAGCTGAAATGAAAAAAAGCTGAGAAGTCCAACATAAACATTCCAGAACTTGCTTAGAATGCACACCTATCTCACTTAGGAGTTGATGTTGACAGTAGTTTCTTGGGTAAAGCAATAACTTAATTGATGATATTGCCATAAAAAGGACTCAAGGATGTTTATCTGACCAAGACCNCCTCCACAGAATCACTGTTACATACTAATGCCTCTTTGCAGGTGATACCTTGCTCAAGAGTATCTAATATTATTGTGAGTTAAGAAGTACAAGAAAAGATACTGTGCATGTTCCAGTAGAAGTCATCTACTAGGACAACCAAAACAGTTCCATTTCTGTCCCAGTCTGAATCCTGAACAAGATCTAGAGATTAAATTTCTCCCAGGGCTTTCTGCAGCTGAAGTCCAGGGAAGACCTATGCAAAAAAGAGCATGCCAATACCTCAAAAGCTTTATGACACATGTTTACTCCCCTTAAACTGGGGATGAACCACATTTAACCCTTTCATAATTCCTGTGCAATAGACAACTCCAATTTGCGATAACAGCCAGCTGCCTTTCCTTACAACAAAAAGAAATAAAACATTTTCTGCATTCTGTTTGCCAAGTTTTAGCTATTGGTTAAATGTAATTATTTTTATTTTAAAAGGTACATTACAGTTACATTCTGTTCCCATTTGCCACTTGCTTCATCCCTGCCCCTTTAGGGACCTAAAGTCTAACTGAGAGAATGTCAACCTGGAGGAAAAAAAATGTTTGCCCACTTCTGGATTAAATGATCAAGCAAAGAATCTTGGTTAATTTGTGGTTTGCAAATGTGTTTCATTCTTAAAAGAACAGTTAAATAGAATGGATTTACTTTAGAATGAAAGTTAATGATAACTAGCGTTTTGGTGGAAAAAACTATCCTAATTATTCCTTACATGCTCTCACTCTCTTGCTCTCTCTTCTCTCTCCCCCTCCCTCCCCCCCCCACACACTTACTGATTTTTGTTTCTTTTCTGCTTCCACTTTTAAATATCTTTATGTTCTTGAGTTTGTTCATAATGGCAGCTTAACAAAGTGTCAATCAACATAGATTCCTGTAATATCTATTAAATGAATTAAAAAATAAAATACATACAAAAATGTATGTATTTTTGGTGGAGTCTTTATACTGAATATATATTTGTACCTTTTTATTCAAATTCGATTATATGGAATAATTATTGTCTGCTGCTTTTCTTCTTGTCAGAGTCAGAATTGCCTCTTGAATCCAATTCTGCATGATATTTACATTGCACCTTTTCCCTTGGATTGTATCATTTCAATCAGGACACTTTTAGGAATTGAATCCTCTCTGTCTCTCACTGACAGAACTTTTATACATTGGTACATTAGTTAAAATCAAAAGTACATCTTTTTGCTGATGTTTTTCTTTAACATGTTCATACATAGCCGGCCTTTATAATTTGCAGTTTTACATTGGCATCTCACAGATGTACTGTACCAGAAAAAGGGGACCATTGTAATGGTGCCATTCTTGACATGGTCGATGGGGTGGGTCTTGGCAGCATCCAGGCAGCAGAAGACTCCCTTCAGGAGCTTGGCTTCAGCATAAAAGCTTTTCCACCCTAACTAAAAGGGCAAGAAACAATAAATGGTATTCATACACATAGAAGTACAGTCTACTGAGAAAATTCAACGTTACAAGCTCCCACCAATATTTAACAGAGGCAGCCTTTTTCCTACTGCCTCTTAATACAAAATGTAGTATGCCTATGTGATCGAATTATGAACTGTAATTAGTTCCTACTGTTTGTTTCTAACATAAATAAATTATTTGGCATAAATAGTACCAAAGACAATCATGCTTAACAGAAGTGTATTGTAAGAGATCTGTGCACCGATGTAGGAAAACAGCACATTGGCATAAAGCTAAGTTAACACTCCTTTCTTTTTCTAATTGGGATTTCCTAAGTTACAGAGAACTGCCTTTTATGTAATGTTCTATATCTGACAAAATATGCCTTTGATTGGGAGCTGCCCAGAGTTGATTATAAGATGGCTAGCCATATAAATGTTTTAAATGTTATTTTATTTTATTTGCCCTTGGTTGGGTNGTTAAGAGACTGAGATAAGACCCCACTTCTTCCCCATGTGCATCTTATTCCCTTCCTTACCATCTTTGTTAATTTTAAGTGAATTTTAGAGCCAGTATTTATTGTTTAAAAGTTTTATTGTTTTATCTTGTTGCTTTTATTGTTTGTAAGCCACCTAGAAGTGCCTCTAAGCAAGAGGGGCGGCATATAAGTTAATACATAAATAAAAACTATACTAACTAAATTTAAGAAACACAGCCAGTCATGATTTCTGTTTCTTTCATAGCATTCAAACAAGGAATTGTCAAACGGAGAGTGGATCATGGTTAACTAATTCTTCTGCTTAAAAGTGGGAAGGTGGAAGATTCTTGCAGAAATTAATATTGCAGATTAAGCTTCTTGCAGAAATTAATCCATATGGATTGTTCATTTGTTTGGGTCAGGGGTAACGTGTTATATTTGCCCCACATCCCAAAAGCGTCCATCTTATGTTGAAGTTGAAACTAGGTGAGGTTGAAATTGATATTAGGTGAGGCTAGCAGGAAAAAATGGGTATGATAAAATAGATAAGACTTCAAACTCTCAGAAACATTAATATTATTGAGTTCTGTCTCATTGTGCTGGATCTCACAAGCCTATGAGTAGTTGATGTACTCTGATGCTTCATATTCAGCATGGCAGTTCTATTAAAATTACAATGAAATAGCTGCTTATTAATAGATATCTGGCATACAAAAAAAACCCTGAGATTTTTCACTATTAATTCTATGAGGTAAATGTGGGAGAAATCATAGAATGCTAGAACAGAGAAAATTTCTTTTTCCTATGTTATGCTTCTGACAGAAGGATGGTTGCAGCATAACCCTTCCCAAGATACTTTGTTAACAACAAAAATACTGCAAATGCTTTGCTGTCACTTTTGTGACAAGAAAGTGGCTTTAAAAGATAAAGGACTAATTTTAAAGGATGAAATATTTTGGAATCACATTGATGTAGGATCAGAGGTGTGAAACTTACATGGTTTATAAAACAAAATTTAGATTTTGCATTCTAGATTATTTTGCATTTAGTTTTAGTATTGCCACCACAGCATCTTGCTACTCTTTTGCTTCTCAAAATTGAAACTATGCCAAGTACCTTGAGTAAAACAGATTCTTCTGGATTAAAATAAAATTGTCCACCTCCAATAGCGTCCATTCAAATGTATCCACTTAAAGCCAACTATGAAAGGAATGAGTCCTAGCCAGCATTTGACATCTAATTTACATACTGTAGTTAGTTAAGACAACTAGTAATTAAGTAAACCAACCATTTCCATAGTATAGTTCTTGAAGGAACAGTTTTTAATTGGATATAGCAATAGCAATAATGCTTAGACTTATATACCGCTTCACAGTGCTTTACAGCCCTCTCTAAGCAGGAATATATCTGAAGAATCTTTGAACAAACATAGAAGCAATTTTTGAAAGTTCAATCTCTAACTTGGTTTAGACAAATGAAAGGATAATTCCCACCCCTTAGCTCCAAATCATAATAGTGTCCTTCCAAAACGTTTCTTTGGCTTTTGTCACTTCTTTAAAACTTCAGTCTGTAACTGTAATATTTAGTTATTTTCTTGCCCTAGAAATTAACATTGGCTATTAAATGTTAATGAAATCTAAATAAAAAGATGATGATAATGTTTACAGATTGATGACATTCATGCCTTATTCTTGATAGCATTACAGGAATGTTTTGCCAGAGAATTTTAGGGACTTCCCAGTCTAACTACTAATAGACATTAAATTCCCAGATGTTTCCCATCCAAGTATTTACTGGAGAGACTCTGCTTAGTTTGAGTTCAGCCAAGGTCAGTTTATGTCTGCCCTCACAGGTAAGCAAGACAGGAAACATGGCCAGATGAGTTAATTCTACTTTATGTTAAGGCTACATTAACAGAATAATGAAAGTTTGAAAGTATAGATCTCTCACAGTCACTTTTAACAGCCTGATCAATTAGGGAAGGTCCTTCCTAAGTTTCTTCCTCTGACCATTACACGTGTGCTAAAATGCAAAAAACAAAATGTGTACCCATAATCTAAAGAGAGAGGTATAGGATCTGTAAAAAGTTTGATTACTTTCTAGTGCCCTGGGATCCTCCATTTGGATAGGTATTTTATTTCCACTTCTCTGCTTTTCTTGCTTTTTATAGAACTTTCTCTGTGCAGGTTCATCACCTATAATGGAGAGAAAAAAATGTGGTGCTATTTCTGTCTGGCATATTAATGATCACTAATATTGATATTATGGGAATCATAGGTCAGCACATTTAGAGGATGCTATTTGCAACCTACTATTGTTTGATACTGAAATATTGTGTATAGGGAACTGTTACCTACCTAGAATACCTAGCATATTCTGATCATTCTAATATTCTGATCATAATTCTTCCACTTGAAAAAGATAAAGTAACCCTAGACATGGAGTTGCTAAAATTGAAGAATATAAAGGGACACGATTAGACATGAACATTTTTTCTAGCATGTAATATACACCTATTATAGGGAAGGAATGCAATTTGCAGAAAGTATTTTCCTCCTAACTACTAATATAGTTGGCAGAGAAAATAACCAAGCAGAGATATTTGTTCCAAAATTGAGACATTTGTGCAAATAAGAACCAACAGCTTTTATATTTTAATATAGAAGCTTATGGGAAATATTCTAGTAATATAAATTTGATTTATTAATCTATGATAACTTTGCGGATAGACATAATGAGATATACAGAGTGTACCAAAGGTCAATTCCCATAGACCAATCAAAATATGGTTTTATTATTATTATTATTTTCAAATAAGATGTTATGATACTTAGCAATGTTCAAATGTCATGCATCAAATGAATAAAGAAGTGTTTAGAGAGAAAGGCAACTAATTTGAATATTTAATGTGATTTATATAATAAATTGACAATTGGTATAGGTTTTTTGTACATCCTATATATGTATATGGCAATGTTCATTAATGACAAATATGAATAAAAACAAGCAATTTAAGACACAAAGAACAAAATGATGACTATATTTGAAGATAATAAAATATTTCTTAATATGGCAACCTATGTGTAGAAGACATATTTATAATTTAAAAAAAGAATGTTCTTGAGTATGTCCTTAAAACAAGAATTTGTTTTCAGCATCAGATTCACACTGAACTCACAATTGTTTCAAACAAGTGAATTCTTTTCTGACTCAAGCATCCTTCATTTCAACAGCCTGATTTTATCAGAAAATAAAATTTTAGTTTTCAAAAGTTAAACATGAATTAGAAATGATTACTAATACATTGAAAGACTTCTGGTATGTCTATCTACTGCCGATTCATTTTCTCTTTTAAATTATTTCCAAAATAATGAATATTTGAATGCTTTCTATATCTTTACATAAGATAGCTGGGTTTTAAATGCTAAAGAAGTACTGATAACATATTTTGACTGAAGATGATTATAATAGATAGTCCTTCAGGTTCAAAGAAGACACTGAGTCCAGTTTTGGGAGTGCAGACTCTAGTGCAATATGAATACTGAAAATCTATTGTTACAATAGCTGTGGCTGTTACTCTTTGATAAGGCTCACAGTTTTCCATCAGTTATTGGCAACACCTATATTTGGTGTAGGCTTCATAGTACAGGGCTCACCGGCTGGTTCTGTCAGCAGCCACGGGTACTAGTTCCCTTGACTGGATGTCACAGTAACGTAGAGTTTCTCTCATAACGTCTTTGTAGTGCTTGTGTGGACGACCACAAGATCTCTTTCTAGTCTCCAGTTCATCACAGAACAACTAGTAAGGCATACAGTGGTTGTCCTTTCTAATGACCTGTCCTGTTAGAAGACTAATAAAGTCTTTTTATTAGTCTTTATTTTTAAAAAGAGAATCTGTCAGGGATTAGGATAAATCATTATGTACCACCACATAAGAACTATTGTTGTGTTATCAAATATAATCCACTAAGAAAATACAGTATAATCTACTAAGAACTCTTAATCCTTCAGGAGAGACAAATGAATTAGGTCACATTTTACTAATGAATAGGGCAGCTTCTCTGGTACCTTTTGGAAGCATGAACTTTATATATTTCATGTGCTTCTGTGTTTGTAAGCAGCATCTTTTCCAGTGACTTTTTGCCTCTGCATTATGTAAAGTATTTAAGCATTAGCTTCATTACTAGTGCTTCCAATCAGCTGTCTGGTTTTACTTAAACTAGTATTTATTTCTTCTTTTTGTGGTCCAAAATATTCTCTACAGTTTTCTCCAGCATAATTCAAATACATTATTTTTACTTCATTCAGTTCATAGCCATATGTTACAACTGGGAAAACCCTTCATAGGTTATGAAGTGTGTCACCGCTATTTTCTTTAATAGATTGCATTCGAGTTGCTTATAGCCTCTTAGCACATCTTCTGCAAATGAGGGAGACTCAAAAAAGTATTCAATCCCTATCACATTTTAGCAATATTTCTGGGGTTTGCCATAAGCCAAGAAATATCCTTTATTTGTTCATGTATCTTATTTTACAGTCTTATTTTATTTATTTTTACAGCTTAGAGAAGGCTGTAAAGCACTGTGAAGCGGTACCGGTACATAAGTCTAAGTGCTATTGTTATTATTATTATTTATGCACAAAAAGCACAATAAAGAATGCCCTCTTGAAGGTGCCATTGGATGTTGTGCATCTATATATTAAAGGAGTTTTTAAATCTGATATTAGCATCGATGTGCTTGCATAAGTATTCTAGTCTGCTTTCTGGAAATTCCAACAAGGTTTACGAAGTACTGGGATCTGGAGTTCTTTTCTGTTGATTATAGGCCTATGCCAACTGTGTGGGAAATTGTTCAATCTATCTCTAGATTTGAGATTATGATTTTACTGCTGCAGGGGAAACAAAACAAAGGTTTGAGGAATAATCCTTTGCCAATGAGCAGAATGAAATGTGCCTCTATCTTTAGCATCATATATAAGAGTAAGATTATTTATTTCCATCCTGTTGAATAATCCTCATCTGGATAGCTAATTGATAATAAATAATAAATAATTGCTGTGATAAATTATATCAGCAAAAAATCTAGAAAGCATTTCCAATCTTTTATAAAAGTTGTTCCTTCTCTAATCAAACAGTTCAATTTAGCCAATTCTGCAAGTTTCGCAATCCAAAGGTGCCATTGGCTACTAAGATGTTGTCATTTAAATACATTTCATGTTAGGTCCCCAGAGCAAGGATGGGAAATTTTTTTGTGCCTAGGGTCACATTTCTTTTTAAATTCAGAAATACGTGGTGATAAGGGCTTTCTGCAGATGACCAGTTTGTCAAAGAGACATGCAGTAGTGAGAACAATATAGTATTTCAATTATCTTGAGATATGCTAGGAATCTAACTCTGCTGAGGTAGCAATTTAGATTGGATCACCTCCCTCTTAGCCCTCTGCTTAATGAAACATTGTTTTAAACAGTGATAAAAATAATCCATTGATGAAAGTTATCTTTCTGTCAGATATTAATAAAGTTGAAAAACAATCTTTGTAATATTTACAGTTGTCCTGATTCCATTATAATATATCTTGGCCTCTCTTCAAAGGTTTAAGAAGTCTATCAGTAATAGTTTGGTATTATTAATTGTTTCAGATTATTTTTAGATGGAAAAGCTTATTTATTAAGTTTGAAATAGCAAAGTAACGTTAATTACTGGAGAAAAATACTGTTGGTCTGTTCTTTTGTTTATGTAACCACTGATATGCAGAGTCAGTTTTAGGATACTAATCACAAATAGGGAAACTTAAAAATCCTGAAATCTTTCTCTAAAGCCAGAGCCTAATTGGGTAGTGAGCATGGTATGGCTATCACTACTGTGGATTGTTCCTGATGAAGTAGTGATTATTTCAGAAGTTTGTCCCCATTGTTTCTTGACCCATGTCCACAATAGTTCATCTGTCTCGTAGTAGAACTTTCCTGATCTATTCTGTCTACTAAATGTTATAAAATCTGTTTTGGAGGATATTCTAATCTATAGGAGCAGATTTAAGATATGGGGAAAAGATGTTTGGAGGTCATTAGAGCATTCAAATTATATTTTATTCTTTTCTACAAATGGTGTGATGTGTACTATTTAATTATCATTTGAACTTTATAAACAAAGCCTTATGGTGCCATTTTGTGGCAGTATTCATACCATTTTTTTAATATTATTTAAAATACCAGAAAGGTTAAAAACATTTTCTTTTTATAATGTAATCTCTTATTTACCTCCATAGACATCAGGCATCCAGAAGAACTCTCTCTTTTAAGAAAGTCTCGTGATTCAACCAAAAAGAAAAAGAAAAAGCTGGATGACCAATATGAGGATGAAACACTTGAGCTGGAAGGACCACTAATCACCCCTGGATCAGGTAGGAACCCACCCACTCCCAATAGCATGAGTATGCAGAATATTGTGAAAAAGGCTTGGGGTGGGGTGGGGAAATCCTTTCACATTTACTAGTAGTAATTTTGTTTAGTTACACAATTCCTTGATGGCTATGAGAGAAATGGCATTTCAACTTAAGTATGGATTGGAGAGCTAAATAATATTTAGTAATTACAGTGTTTAATATCCACTTGCTCAGTTCTGCAAAGGCAGTAGCACTGTTTAAATAGTATTTTCCCTATTGAGCCTAGCTTGTGTAGTAATTTACCATATATTAGCACAATTGTCTTGATCTTTATGCTGAGTTTGAGGCAATTTACTGCATATATTCTAGCTTGTTCTTTGCCAATTTGTTTATTATTCTGTACTAAATGGGTAGTACCTGAGTTTTAAGTCTGGTGAAGTGCTAGTTTATATGACTATTACTTCTCTATTGCTAGCTTATACTCTATTCGTTTTTACTCCCAGGTAGATCACAGAAAGTTTCAAAACGTTCAATTTTATCCTTGTTTGTTATTTAACAACAAAGCGTGTACACATGTTTTTCACATTTTAAAAACACTTGTTCTTTGCTTCTTTAATTATGTAATGGCATTGCTGTATAATTTGTTCTGTGAGTTGTTTGTAAAAAAGAGATTAAATGGAAATGTTGAATTTAAGCAAAGTTGTAGGATTTCCAAATATTTTAAGAACAGTTGTGAACGAACCTTATGCTAAGATGCTGCTGCACTGAATATGTTTCCAAAACAGACTGAGAGGAATTTAAGCTTGCATAAATGAACCCCTGGACAATAGAGAAAACTGTAGGAGGTTTTTAAATATAGAGTAAAATAGATTGAAATGTGAAGGGAACGAATTCGGTACTTGCAGGAACCTCCATAGAAAATGCTTTTTAAGATGCAGTGTTGAAATTCTTTATGGGAGGAGGGCATGACTGAGCACTGAGTTACCAACTTCAGACTATTGGAGTAGGTCATAAACATACCCAAAGTATGTGCTATTCAGAGCCTTGAGTGCCATCGACACTATGTCAGTTGTAATATACTGCTCTGTGGACAAGACAATGTTGTCTGTTATGCATTGGCATAGCAATTGTATCTTCTTCTTTTTTTATTCGCATTTATATGCCGCCCTTCTCCGGAAACTCAGGGCGGGTTACAATCTTTGGAGCACATCCCATGCGCTCGGCAATAGCCTTCATTCTTATTGTATATGNCCTTGAGCTTGGTGGGATTCGAGCCTGCACT